>VWZX01006830.1:11837-47557 GCA_013399015.1 Galbula dea | reverse complement strand
ACCCTCAGGCACATGGTGTGATCTTTGGGGTTGTCCTATGCATAGAGAGGAGTTGGACTTGATGATCCTTGTGGATCCTTACCAACTCAGGACAACTCTACATTTAACTCTTCCAACTCTACATCCAGAGCTGGGTGAGAGCTTGACTCCTGTTATTCCTGGACCTCTTGTTCTACACTTCAAGGAATGTTAGCACTAAGGACCTTCTGGTCCTTCTTGGTCATTTCTCCTAATTGCTTCAGGATGGTCCTTGACATGAGTGAATTATTTTAATCCTCCTCATCTGCCTGCTTGGCTCTCCCAGGTCAAGGAGGCCTGGGCATGATCTTGTATGCATTTGGTGCTGAGCTACCTACAGCTCTGGCAGGGAGGTCTCCACAGGGATCTCCTGTGATCAGTTCCAGAGGGGGCCACAGAGGTGATCTGAGGGCTGGAACCTCTCTGCTGTGAGGACAGGCTGAGAGAGTTGGGGGCGTTCAGAGAAGGCTCCAGGGAGACCTTCTTGTGGCCTTTCCAGATCTCAGAGAGGCTGATGAGAAAGAGGAGGAGAGACTTTGGCCCCAGAGCTGGAGGACAAGGAGTGATGGTTGGGGACTGGAAGAGGGTGGAGTTAGGTGGCAGCTGAGGAAGGAATGGTTTATGCTGAAGGTGGCAAGATGCTGGCTCAGCTTGCCTAGAGAGGTGGCAGATGCCCCATCCCTGGAACTGTTGGTCAGGTTGGACCTTGGTGCTCTGAGCAACCTGCTCTGGTTGGAGATGTCCCTGCTGACTGCAGGGAGTTGGACTAAGTAAGCTTTGAAGGTCCTTCCAACCTTTGGTCACAGTCCATCTATGACTTTATGACTTGATGCTCACCAGCATGACCGCCAGCACATTCCTCACCTGTACAGGTGTGCGATGAGGTGTCTCAAGGTGTTGTAGTTGCTTCCAGGCAGTCTGCTCAGCAACTCCTTCATGCTCTGGATGGGGTCAGGTGGGAAACCTCCAGACTCTGTCTTCTCTTCCCCAGGTTTCTGCAGCTCTCTGGCCAAGGCAATGAGCTCGTCGTAGAGCTGGGACGACAGCACCGGTGACGAAAGCTGCAGCGGGAGGGGAAGAAGAACATCCTGGCACCTCACCCTGCTGGGCTAGCACAGAAGAAGGTGAGACCTGTTGAGGTTTGCTACCCACTTCCTTCAGGAAATGCTTGAGGACCCCAGTGATGTCATGAGGAGAGTGCTCAGAGAGGTCCACCAGGCTCCGGCCGTTCTCAAACGCTTGGCACAGCTTTTCCACCCGCGCTTTGGATCCGCTGATCCTGTAGATGCCCTGAGGTGGTTCAGAGCAGGAGAAGTCAGGCCTTCTGGGTACAGAGCAAAGAGGATGGAAGCCAGACTCAAGTGAGGACTCACCTGTACCCCCAGGGCTCGGGTTTCGATCTCTGAGGTGCATTTCACCACCAGGAAGGGAACTTCTTCTGGGAAGTCTCGAGGAACCTGCAGGAAGTCGATGCCAAAAAGAGGCACTCGGTTGGAAAGCTTCTTGTGGCCACAGGCAATGAGCAGGTTCTCCAGACACTTCTTGTGGCAGGCCAAGTAACACTGAAATGGCAGAAACCCACCTAGGTGATGGTCTGGTTGTGGTCCAGCACTGGCTTCATTTGGAGGGCTTCCGTTCCCTCGACCACCACAGTCCCACCACCCTCAAGAGGAGGTTTCAGGTAGCTGGTGGCTTACTCAAGGACTAAGAAACCACATGCAGAGGAAGAACAGGTTGGATGAAGCCTTGAGCAACCTGGTCTAGTGGAAGGTGCCACTGCCCACGGCAGTAGGGTTGGAACTAGATGGTCTTTAGTGTCCCTTCCAACCCAACCCATCCCATGATTCCATGACAACGCACAGAACTTTGCAGAGGGCCCTCTGATTCCTGCAGGCCTTCAGCAGGATGATGGTGACCCCCACATCAGGCATCTGCTGGGACATCTCCCAGCACTCACCTCCTCACACTCGAAGCCACTGACCATGAAGTTGTCACACTCCCTACACTTGGAAGGTCCTCGCAACTTCCGGAGCCGGTGGCTCTGTGCTGCACTGGAGAGGAGAATGTTCTTCATCTGCTGCTGGGATGTGCCATTTTCTGCAGGAACAGCAGGAAAGCATGAAGAGAAACCCCTAGGTCATCATGGATCCCATCTGGAGCCAGGGATGTGTGTGTGGCTCACCGTGGTCAAAGGCCTGCAAGGACTCTCGCTCCTCGAACTCCTCTGAGGAGGACACGGTGCCAGAGGATGGAGCCTTCCACAACCTCCTGCTGGTGGTTCCTTCAGAAGAGAGGAAAGAGAAGCAGCTCTTCTGGGCTCCATGACAAGCAGAGTGGGTCAGGGGAGACTTTAAGTCCTAGTTTAAGGGTTTGGGCAACACTAGGCAAGATGTTCTGCTGCTCTCACCTGGGCTGGAGCTGGGAGAGTCCAAGGACTGAGATTCACAGCTGCCTCCAAGGTTTTCTGTGTCGCTGCAGAGAGATTTGGTTCTATCTGCAGAAGGTGGAAATGGTGCTGGATTGTCCTGAGAGCTCTCAGGACACTTCAACATGAGGCAAAGTCATAGAATCACACCATGACTTTGGTTGGAGAAGACCTCGAACCTCCTGAACTCCGAGTGATCCCCAGCACTGCCAGGGCACCACTCACCCGTGGCTCTCAGCACCACAGCTCCAGGCCTTGGAAAGTCCTCCAGGGGTGGGGACTCCACTACTGCCCTGGGCAGCCTGGGCCAGGCCTTCCTAACCCTTGCCAGGAAGGAATTCTTCCTCCTGGCCAAGCTGAAGCTGCCCTGGGGCAACCTGAGGCTGCTTCCTCTCCTCCTAGCCCTCAGGGGCAGCCCCTGAGCCCCAGCTTGCCCCAAGCTCCTGCCAGGGAGTTGCAGAGAGCCAGAAGGTCTCCCCTCAGCCTCCTCTGCTCCAGCCTCAACCCCCACAGTGCCCTCAGCTGCTCCTCCCAGCTTCTCCACACCCTTCCCCACCTTCCTTGCCCTTCTCTGGCCACACTCCAGCCCCTCCATGGCCTCCTTGGGGTGAGGAGCCCCAGAGGGAGGCCAGGATTGGAGCTGTGGCCTCCCCAGTGGCCAGCCCAGGAGGCCAAGCCCTGCCCTGCTCCTGCTGCCACCCCAGTGCTGCTCCAAGCCAGGCTGCTCTTGGCCTCCTGGGCACAGCCTGGCTCCTCTGCAGCCCCTGCTGCCCCAGCCCCTCAGCTCCTTCTCCTCTGGCCACTTTCCAGCCTGGAGCCTTCCTGGCTTTGGGCTGACCCAAGGGCAGGACCCAGCACTTGGCCTTGGTCAAGCTCATCTCAGTCAGCAGCTGGAGTGAACTCCATTCCCCACAGCTCTTTGGGCTCAGGTACCACCCAGTTGTTTCCCTAGTGAACTCCCAACCAAGCTCCCAAGGACATCCACAAATCCTGGTTAGTATTTCCTCCCAGTCTGATCCAAGCCTTAAGCACTGCCCTGAGAACATATCCCACCTCCTTTTGGCCACTGACCTACATCACCCTACAGACTGGAGAGAAAATTAGGTTGTCTTCATGAAATCCAACCTACTCTGTTCACTGCTGGTGGGGAACTGCTTTCTGGAGGCATCTTCTGGCATGCTCAGGTCCTTTGCTGTGGAAGAAGGTCCTGGGTGATGGGATGTCATCTTCTTATTGCTGCTGGGAGGGGAAAGAGTTTACAAACCATTTTCCACCCATCTGGACAATACTGTGTCACCTTCTGGGTACCTGAGGCAAAGCATCTGTCTCAGGACAGGTAGATCTGGGGAGCCCCCAGCTGGGGCCAGGACTCCATCTGGGGCCTGCCTAGGCCAGAGCAGAGCCCCAGGAGAACCTCCCTCCCCCTGCTGCTCCCTCTCTTCTTCCTGCCCCCCTAGGAAACCATTGGCCTCCTTCTGGCCACCAGGGCACATGGCTGCTGCCTCAGGGGCAGCTTGGTGTCCTCCAGCACTGCCAGCTCCTTCTCTGTACATCTGCTTCTCAGCAGGTCAAGCCCTAACCTATCCTGCTCCATGAGGTTATTCCTCCTGAGAGATAGGACCTACACTTGTCCTGGCTGAACCTCAGGAGGTTCCTCTCCCCCAGCTCTCAGCCTCTCCAGCTCTGGCTGAACAGCAGCACAACCTTCTGGTGGATCAAGCACTCCTCCCAGTTTGGGACCATCAGCAAAATGGTTGAGGGTCAACAACATCCCTTCATTGATGAAGATGCTGGAGAAGGCTGGACTTAGCCCTGACACCTGGGGAACACCATGAGCTCCAGGCCTCCAACTAGACCCTGCACCACTGATTACAACCCTTTGAGCTCTGTCCTTCAGCCAGTTCTCTGCCCACCTCATGATGTCCAAGAGAGAATGTTGCTGGTGGCTTCATAACTGTCTTTTAAAGGCTCTTTATCATGTCTCCTCTAGATCTCTGACCCTTCAGCCTGGATGAAGGTCTTACCTCTGGCCACCAGATGCACGTGGCTCAAATTCAAACACTTCCACCTGAATCTCTTTCTTCTGCAGAGCCTGAATGAACTCCAGGTACTTCTCCCCCACTCTGTAAGGTCTGCAGACCTCTGACAGGTATTGGTATCCCAAGGGAATCTGCTCAGCTTGTGTCTGTCGCTGCTTGAACATCCTCAGAGTCACCTCAGAAGGGAAAGAAAACAACAAAACTCCACTGCTGCTCAAGGTCCAGGTGATTTCTCCTCCCTTGGACCTCACAGTCTGTCACCAGTCATCAGCTTGGCATTTCCCAACCTGGTTACCTTCACTTCTGCTCATTGGCAGTTCTACCTAAGAGGTCAAATAAAAGTCATTTGGCTCTTTCTCCTTCTAGGACTTTTTTTCCCCCCTCTGCTGTGAGGACAGGATGAAAGAGTTGAGGTTCTTCAGGCTGGAGAAGGCTCCAGGGAGCCCTTCCTGTGGCCTTTCCAGATCTCAGAGAGGCTGATGAGAAAGAGGAGGAGAGACTTTGGCCCCAGAGCTGGAGGACAAGGAGTGATGGTTGGGGACTGGGAGAGGGTGGAGTTAGGTGGCAGCTGAGGAAGGAATGGTTTATGCTGAAGGTGGCAAGATGCTGGCTCAGCTTGCCTAGAGAGGTGGCAGATGGCCCATCCCTGGAACCATTCCAGGTTAGGTTGGACCTTGGTGCTCTGAGCAACCTGCTCTGGTTGGAGATGTCCCTGCTGACTGCAAGGGGTTGGATTAGATAACCCTTCAGGTCCTTCCCACCTAAACCATTCCACGAGTCTACAATATCCAAGATCTTTTGGAAGCTAAGCAACGTCTGGAGCACTTCAACTGCTTGAGGATGGTCAGCTGTGTGATGGTTCAGCAGGGAAACGGTGAGGATCCTAAAGGTCTCATCCCAAACAACTGTTGCCCTGGTAGGAGGGTGACAGGAGGAGTTCTGGGTGCACACTTACCCGTGTCAGCACCTCATCCCCCTGGTAGATGAGCTTCCGGACGTGGGACACGATCCTGGCTCGCACCTTCTCCAGCTCCTGGCGCCGAAAGTTGGCATCACTGATGGACATCTTGTAGACAGCTTCTGCCTCCTGAACCTGGGTGGGATCAGAAATGGAGCAAAGAAGGAGAAAAGGTCCCCAGGATGGGTAGGAAGATCCACGGGGGGATGGCTCTGAGGACCAGCAGCCTGCTCTCAGCTGCTCACCCTGGCTTGGGCCTCCTCACACGAGCGGCGGCGTTTCTCCAGCTGCTTGCTGGCACTGCCTGGGTTGGTGGTGGCCACGTTCTGGAGCTCATCCTCTGCCTTGGAGCTCAGGTGCTTTGCCTTCTCCAGCTCCTCGCAGCGCTGCAGGTACTGCAGGTGAGACTTGCGCAGGGACGCCAAGGATTCGTTCTGGAGGAGGAGGAGGAGGAGGAGGAAGAGGGTGAGGAACAGCTGACAGCCTACAAGGAGAGTTCCTGTCTCTTGGGTCAGTCATCCCCATGGACATCAGCATCCTCCCTCCATCTCCTCCTGAAGTTCAGGAGCTCCAAGGGAGCCTCTGGGTTTTTCTCCCCAACTGAGTAGAGACCTGGCCATCCTGGATTACAAGGTGACCAAGAGCATCCTCCTCCTCCCCAGCAGGGATACCTGAAGGAAAGGGCTGATGAAGTGTCAAGTGAAGAAACACTGTGCCCAGGTGGCCAAGGAGGCCAAAGGCAGCCTGGCTTGGAGCAGCACTGGGGTGGCAGCAGGAGCAGGGCAGGGCTTGGCCTCCTGGGCTGGCCACAGCTCCAATCCTGGCCTCCCTCTGGGGCTCCTCACCCCAAGGAGGCCATGGAGGGGCTGGAGAGTGGCCAGAGAAGGGCAAGGGAGGTGGGGAAAGGTGTGGAGAAGTTGGGAGGAGCAGCTGAGGGCACTGGGGGGGTTGAGGCTGGAGCAGAGGAGGCTGAGGGGAGACCTTCTGGCTCTCTGCAGCTCCCTGGCAGGAGCTTGGGGCAAGCTGGGGCTCAGGGGCTGCTCCTGAGGGCTGGGAGGAGAGGAAGCAGCCTCAGGTTGCCCCAGGGCAGCTTCAGCTTGGCCAGGAGGAAGAATTCCTTCCTGATGCAGGCCTGGGCCAGGCTGCTCAGGGCAGGGCTGCAGTCCCCACCCCTGGAGGACTTTCCAAGGCCTGGAGCTGTGGTGCTGAGAGCCACGGGTGAGTGGTGCCCTGGCAGTGCTGGGGAATGCTTGGAGTTCAGGAGGTTCGAGGTCTTCTCCAAGCCAAACCATTCAATGATTCCATCCCTCTAAGCATGGGCAGGGTGTGTGCAGCAGATCTTGTGGAGGTCACAGGCATGGAGCCTTTGCAGAAGATCCCTCTAGGCTGACAACAGCCTCATGCCAACCCAAGTGTCCTCCTCACTCTGCTAACCCCCCGCAGGAGGTGCTGAAAGATCTAGCAGGTCCCACAAGCAGGATGTGGGTGGCACAGGAATGCCAGCAGCTCTTTCCTCCTTCCTTCTTTCCACCTTCAAAAGGTTTTTCTACTCCATAGCAGGATGGAGATTACCTGGGTTTGCTACCACCTGTCCACAAACATTTGTTCTCAGTGTCTGGAGCTGTGACACAAAGGTGAGAGTCACCTCCTGCCTTCTCACCATTCGCTTCTGCTCCTTTGTCCACTGGTCCTTGAACTCCTTCCTCCATTTCTCCACTTCATTCTTCTTGGCTGACAGAGGCTGCAGAGGGAGGAGAGGTAGGACAACACCATCTGCTTGTGAGGCAGGAGAGAGGTCTGACAGATGCTGGAAAGCAAACCCAAGATGCCTTCTCCTCCCTTAACCTGGGTGGGAATTCCCTTCTCTCATCTCCTCCACCATCGTGGAGCAGGAGAAGTCTCTCCCCTAGGTCCCTGTGATGCTTCCTCCTCATCCTCCATCACAACTGCTCTAACCCCTGGAGAATGTACCTGGTAGAACTCCTTCTGCTGGAGCAATGCCACAGTCTCAGCAGCCACGCTGCCAACCTTAATGTCATGTTCCAGGACCATGGTGTAGAGGACCTGCAGGGGCATCTTGTGCTGCAGAGATGACAGAAGCAGATGTCAAAGGATGGAGAAAACACCACATGACAACAAATCCAGAGGGGTTTGGGTAGCTATGACCAAGGTGGATGACAGGGAGGTGAAAGTGTCTGCACTGCTTCAATGAGGGCCAACAGCAGGATGCTGGAAGCAGAAGAGCTTGGGGCTTGCTCATGCCTTACTCAAGCCACTTTGCTTTCCAAACAATCACTGCCCGGGTTTTGGGTTAAAAACAAAATAAACTGGAATTGTTCCAGCACTGAAGGGTTGAGGAGGAGGTTTGGAGGTGCATCTGCTGTAGGATTTCAGCTGGATTCTATGAGCAGCTGTCATCTGCTGACAGCCTGGTGGTTGCTCCTCACAGGACTCCACAGCGTCCTCCTCCCCCTTCTCCTCTTCCATCCTCCCTCTCTTCCTCTTCCATCCTTCTCCTCCTCCTCCTCCTCCCATCTCATGCACTGAATCAGGAAGGCCTCACAGTCCCATACCTGCTGGGCAATGACATTTTGTCCTGCCTCTGCTATCTTCATCATCCCCTTGGCAAACTCCATCTCTGTGAGAGAAGACAGGAGGTCAGAAACGGGCTCGTGGCACGAAGGTCAAGCAGGATCATCTGGGGAAGGAGGAATTCTCATTCCATGTCTTTATTCTCAGGGGAAAGCCACTCAAAGGGAGGATGATGGTTGGCTGGTTGACCATGGCCATGGTTTCTTGAACAAAGCCTCCTGAGAAGAGTTTGGGCTCCTGGGGGGGAGGTTCCAAGTCCATACTCACCATAGCTCAGACGCTTCTCAAGCCAGCAGAGAAGCTCCTTGACAAATTTACACCACATCTTGGCATAGTCAAGGGCTGCCTCGATACCACCCTCACATCTGATCAGCATCTCATCTGCCTCCTCAACTGCAATGGAATAGATCCAGGGTCAGAAGAGCTCTGGCTGATGGGCGAAGGGTGCTCCAGGGGATAAGAAACAGAGCTTCGAGAGTTGGCGATGGGAAACGCTTGGGTGGCAGCCATGGAGAAGGCCATCACTGACCCCCAGCTGGGAGGGGGCTCTGGGGATCACCCAGGCCAACCCCCTGCTCCACCAGGGTCCCAGCCAGAGCAGCTGGCCCAGGGGCAGCTCCAGCTGGAAGCTGGAAGCTCTCCCCAGGAGGAGACTCCACAACCTCTCTGGCAGCCTCCAAGGTTCTCCTGAGGCTGCAGTTGGTGCCCAGTGCCCCTTGGGCTGGCCCTGGCCCCAGGCTCTTGCCCCTAAGCCTTCAGCTCTTGCTGAGCAGGGAGAAGATCCCTCTGAGGCTGCTCTTCTCCAGGCTCAGCAGCCCCCAGAGAGATGCCCCAGGTCCCTCAGCATCTTCCTAGCCTCTGCTGGGCTCTCTCTGGGGCTTCCTTGGCTCTCTGCACCTGGGGAGCCCCCAGGTGGAGCCAGGACTGCAGCTGGGGCCTGCCTGGGCCAGAGCAGAGCCCCAGAAGAACCTCCCTTCCCTGCTGCTCCTCCTCTTCTCCCTGCCCCCCAGGAGACTATTGGCCTTCCTGGCCCCTAGGGCACATGGCTGCTGCCTCAGGGGCACCTTGGTGTCCTCCAGAACTCCCAGCTCCTTCACCACGGAGCTGCTTCCCAGCAGGTCAAGCCCTAACCTGTCCTGCTCCAACATCTAATGGTTTTTCATGGGTTCCTCAGACCATCCCCAGGTGATTGCCCAAGTGTCTCTTCTCAGGTATCTCCTGAGCATTGTTACCTGTCAGCTTTGCCTGTGGCTGCAGCTCGGAGCTCGTTTGGCTCTTGCAGAAATTGTCACTGAACTGTGGGAGGGAAAAGGGGAATAAACCTGAGAACTTTGGAGAACCTTTCAGAAAGACCAATTGGAGTGTCTGGAGGACTAGGAAAAAAATAGCCAAGAAGTTAAAATATTAGTTAAAAGAGTAACCAAGGAGCTTAAAGAGTAGCAGAGAAGATAAAGTAGTAGCCAAGCACTTAAAGTAACAGCTGAGCAGTTCAAACAGTAGCCAGAAAGCTGAAGCACTAGCTAAGAAGGTAGAAGAGTAGCCAAGGAGTTGAACTAGTAGCTGAGCAGTGAAAATAGTAGCCAAAGAGCTAAAGTAGTAGCCAAGAAGTTACAACAGCAGCTTGAGGCACCTCCAGGAGCTGCAAGTTCTCTGAGGATCACCCCCAAAAGGAAGCAGAAAAATCTCTTTCCTGTCTCTTTTTTTCCAGGTTTTCTGTTCCTTAAGGTCAACACTTCAGAGGGGGCAGGATTCTCAACTATTTGCTGTTTTCTGAGCTCTCAGAACTCAAAGCAGCAAATCCCAAGAGGAAAACCCTGAAGGATTCTACTCCATGCCCTCTCCTTGCTGCCCCCTCCAGTGATGCTGAGCCAAGACTTTCTCTGCCCATTCCAGCAACACCTTAAATGCCATTTTTTTTTCTTCCAGAGGATGACCCAAAACCCCCCAGGCTTAAGAAGACAACATTGAATTTCCAGACATAGAAAGATGCACTTGGGGCCACGGACACTGAGAACCTCTTTGCCAGCCTCTCCTTCTGGGGCCACTTCTGTGCTGTCAGCGTTGTCACCATCACTGAGGAACATCTCAACTGTCCTGGAGAAAGGAACAAAACCAAAGCCCAACATTCAGTCAACTGAGGCTCCCCAAGGCCCCCAAAGCTCCTCCTTCAGCCTCAGGTCTCTACGTACGCGTTCCCGATGGAGATCTCGATGGCATCCAGGCTCCGGAAGATCTCGCTGTATCTCTTCCTGCTTTCAGGTGTCTTCTCCTCATTGTCAAGACCTGGGCATGGAGAAGAAATGGCCTCACTGCAGTGCTGGAGCCAGCCTTCCCTAGGGTCACCAGGGTGGTCTCCAGAGGAGTATGGATGAGCTCCAGGTTCACAGGGAAGAGAGAAGCTGTCAAATGAGGTGAGGTCAAGAGGGAGGTGACCTTCGACAAGACACTTGGGAAGGGTGGATTCATGAAGGTCTCCCTGGAGCCTTCTCCAGCCTGAAGAACCTCAACTCTCTCAGCCTGGCCTCCCAGCAGAGAGGTTCCAGCCCTCAGCTCACCTCTGTGGCCTCCTCTGGCCCTGCTCCACCAGGCTCAGGTCTCTCCTGGGCTGAGGAGCCCAGAGCTGGCCCCAGCCCTGCAGCTGAGGTGTCCCCAGAGGGGAGCAGAGGGGCAGGATCCCCTCCCTGCCCTGCTGGCCATGCTTTGGAGAGGAGCCCAGGAAAGGGTTGGCTTCTGGGCTGTGAGCTCAAGTTGCCAGCTCCTGCCCAGCTTTTGCCCCACCAGCACCCCAAGTCCTTCTCCATGAGGCTCCTTCTCCGTCGCTTCCTCCCCACTCTGGGCTGATACCTCGAGTCTCCCTGACCCAGGTGTAGGACCTTGCACTTGGCCTTATTGAACCTCATCAGGTTCTCATGGACCCATCTCCCTCAGCTTTTCCAGGTCCCTCTAGATGAATCTTGTCCTGCAGGAGTGTCACCAACACCTCTCAGCTTGGTGTCACCACCGAGCCAGTAACAGGGACCTGGCCCCACTTGAGGGCCTACACATTTCCACCACGCATCTCTACAAGGTCCAAGCATGTTCTGCCCATGGCAGGATGGAGATGACCACTCATGTTCTATGTGGGATTACTGCCACCCCTTTGGCACCAAGCCTGAAGCTCAGTTTGGCTCAGGCTGGAAGCTGCTGCCAATAACATAACAAAAGGAGGAAAAAGACTTGAAAAGATCAAACTGAGGAAAACTGGTAAAAGAAAAAACCCCAAACCCAACAACAACCCAAAAAACAAACACAAACAAACCACCACAACAACAAAAAGCCCCAAACCAAAGCAAACTTCACCCTTCTCAGTCCTTCTGACATTCCAGGAAACAGGATGTGGTTGGCCTGCCTCTAGAGTTGTTTCACTGGTGGTTGAGTTTTCGACGCTGAGCCCCAAGTGGTTGTAAATGTTGCTCCAGTGAAGCTTGGGAGCCAAGTGAAGTTTGTGTCTCAGGCAATTCAAGGTCCTCACTGATTTGTAGAGGAGCCAACAAGCCTTTGAACTTCCTCACACCACTGCTGAGCCCAGAGCAGGGTCACAGTGCCACCAGTGTGTGAAGAAGAAGAGTGGGAGCAGCAGGTGGAGGAGGTTCTCCTCCACCTCTACTCGTAGAAGGAAAGAACTGTTATGGTTGGAAAAGACCTTTCAGATCATTGAGTCCAAGCAGCTCCTGAGGTTCAGCCAGGACAAGTGGAGGGTCCTGAACCTGGGGAGGAAGAACCTCCTAGGGCTGGACAGGCTAGGGGTTGGAGAAAGGACCTGGGAGTGCTGGTGGACACCAAGGTGCCCCTGAGGCAGCAGCAATGTGCCCTGGTGGCCAAGAAGGCCAAGGATCTCCTGGGGCAAGAGCCTGGGGCCAGACTCTTATGATTTCACCATAAGCCACTGAGGTCTGAAGGAGCTGCAGGGAACTCCTCACCCTGTCCCACCACACTTGGAGGACCTGAGGAAGAGATTTAAAAGCACCAAGGATGCCAACAGAGAACTTCCAACCACAGCCAGCACCTCAGGGAGGATCAACCCACTTTTCACAGCTGCTGGGTGGCCTGGGCCAGACAGTTCCCCAACATCTCCTCCTGCTTTTCCTGTAGGAGACTCAGGCTGGTCACAACCCAAGACCTCAGCACCTCAAGAGCTGCTCAGTCCCAAGGACTCTCATTAATGGAAGCAGCCAGAGAGCCTGAACTTCTCTTGTTTACCACCAGCAGAAGATTGTTCAACAGGAAGAAGTGACTCAACTCCAGCAGTGCCTGTGAAGGGCACAGAGAAACCTCCTGCTTTTGAAAGCAGTTGGTGGAAGGTTCTTCAAGACAAACAAGAACCTCAAAGTCCTCACAAGGCTTTGGCTTCATCTCCTGAGGAAAACATTACCTAAAAAGAAGAAGGTGGAAAACTGGGACATCAAAATGTCAAGATCCTAGGAGCTTGCTTCTCAGGAACTTCACCATCTGCTTCCCTACCTCTAGCCACTTTGTCCCTCAGACCACCAGCAGCTTGTCCCAACAACCTGAAATCTCTCAAGTGGCTTCTTAGTCCATGCTGGTCTGGGACAAATAGTTCTTGTCCCTCACACATCTCTGCAAGGAAATGTTCTGCCTCAAATGTCTTTCTCTTTGTTGTCACAGTCATCAGTCAGGTGTCTGTTGGACACCTTCAGGATGGTCCATGAACTCCTGATTGCCCACATGCTAAATATGTCCAAATCTGCCCAGGTTTTCTTGGACTAGATAGAAAATGGAGCTCCTGCACCTGGCAGGCTTGGAGATGCTCCCAGAAATACCTAGAAATCAGAGAATCATGAAGGTTGGAGAAGATCTCTCAGCTCCTGGAGTCCCAGCACTGCCAGGGCAGCTCTGAGCCCTGGCCTCAGCACCACAGCTCCAGGGCTTCCCAACCCCTCCAGGGCTGGGGACTGCAGCCCTGCCCTGGGCAGCCTGGTCCAGGTCTGCATCAGGAAGGAATTCCTCCTCCTGGCCAAGCTGAAGCTGCCCTGGGGCAACCTGAGGCTGGTTCCTCTCCTCCCAGCCCTCAGCAGGAGCAGCCCCTGAGCCCCAGCTTGCCCCAAGCTCCTGCCAGGGAGCTGCAGAGAGCCAGAAGGTCAGGAGGACACCAAAGTCCCTCGGTGGAGGACGTGCAGAGCACCGAGGGTATTTTTAGCAGAAGGTCTTGTTCTGCTGCTCAGCAGAAGCTTCACTTCCCCCCTGGCTGCAGCCACTGTGAAATGAGCTCAGTGTCTCCAACTCAGTGTGGCACCATTGCCAAACCTCAGTGTCACAAGGCTGCTCCTGGTAGCACCTTCCTCTTTTCTGCTCTCCCTCTTGCACTTTGCAACCCAACATCTGCATTCTCCAAGCTTCTAGGTCACCAGATTGACTTCAGGGTCTTGAGATGGCTTCAGAAATGCTTGGTCTCTGCCTAGAGGGCTTTGGGATGGTCTCAGAAATGATTAGTCTTCCAGCTGATGGCTGAACATCCAGAAATCAGATGGAGACACATCTCCAGGCTGGAAGTCTCTGCCCCAAAAAGCAGAGCTGGACCCAACAGTTTGGTTGCCTCCAAGCTCCACATGGAGTGCTACAGAAAAAGGAGCTCTGCAAGCTCCTGCTGCTTGCAGAAGGGGAACATGGAGCAGACATTGGTTCTGCTTGTGCCTCTTCACAGGGCACTGGGAGATGAGATGTGGGAGGTGGTGGGACCAGTCTGACAAGTGCTGCTGAAGGTGTTGCTGAAGACACCAGAACGCTTTGGAAGTCAAGAGTGGGCAGAAAAACCTCCCAAGCTCAACTCCTCCACCTTCTCAGACCCTGAGACATCCCTCAACCCTTCCCATGTATGATCAGGAGCTATAAAAGTTCTGCTGAAGGCTTTTGGATGTTCACCACAGACATGAGAAGCTCCAGCTGGCGGAAGGTAAGTTCAAAGAGAGAGTTTCATCTGGCTGTGAGAGCAGGGAAAGGACTAACAGCTCCTGCTGCCCTTCCTTGATTACAGAGCTCCTGAGACCTGCCCCTGCACCTCTTCAAAGCACCAGGGACTGGCCCATGTGAAGCTCTGGCAGGAAGGATTTCTGCTCTTGGGTGGGACAGGGATCTCTTAGATGCTTGACCAGTAAGTTCAACCCTGGTTCAGGCTGGTCAGAGGGAGCCAAGGTGATGACAAGCAAGTGCCATGACCATGTAACCACCCAGGTATCCAGAGGTGAGGAGGCATCTTCTGCCTCCTGAAAAGGAGATTTGCATCCTTCCCTCTCGTGGCCAGGACAAATGCACCAACCCACTTCATCTCTCAGAGGACAACAGAGGACAGCTAAGTCCATCTCTCAGGGGACAGCTAGCTCCAACTCTCAGGGGACAGCTAGCTCCATCTCTCAGGGGACAGCTAGCTCCAACTCTCAGGGGACAGCTAGCTCCAACTCTCAGGGGACAGCTACCCCCACCTCTCAGAGGACAGCTACCCCCACCTCTCAGAGAAGGCCTTAAGAGCACTGAGCAGTTGGGATCTTCATGGGGACCCCAGCTGGAGGAACTCAAGGCTGTTTTCTAGCACCCATATTTCCCAGGTGGTTCCCAGCCTGACCTGTGTCCCATCACACCCCAAATCCTTCCATTACAAAAGCCATGAGAGGTTGTCTCAGATGCCACCACATACCCTTTGGTTCTGGCTCTCCCATGGCTCAATCTTCAGCCTTTTTGGTCTGAAAGCAGAGGAATTCCAAAGTCCTCAGCTTTGGATCAGAGCTGAACGAGGGAAAAACCACAAGTTCTTGGTCACATGTGGTGTGAAGAAGGGATCTGGAGATCCATGATAGCTGCAGGTGAAGATCTGCCCAAAAGACAGTGTCAGCAGCAGCAGCAGCAGCCCTCAGTGGCTTCCTGCACAGAAGCTTCCGTGGGGAGGAGGAAACTCTGCAGAGTTGTTTCCTTTGCTATCTGATTTGCATAACTCAGATGTCTCCTGGTAGATAGCACAGGAAGGACCTTTCTTTGAGTCCTCCTGGCTTCAGGGCTTGCAGCTCTCACACCAAACTTGGTTTCTCTACCTGAAGAGCACTTTGCTGCCACCAAAAAACCACCACTTGTGTGTCCAACTAGAGAAGCAGAGCATCAGAGGCATGGTGTGCTTTGGGTGGGAGGGACCTTCAGAGGTCAGTTACTGCAACCTCCTGCAGTCAGCAGGGGCATCTCCACCTAGATCTGCTTGCTTACAGCCCCAAACAACCTGACCTGGGATGGCTCCAGGGATGGGACATCTACCACCTCCCTGGGCAACCTCTGCCAGAGTCTCACCCCCCCTCAGCCTGAAGAATTCCTTCCTCAGCTGCCTCTCCCAGTTCCCAACCATCACTCCTTGGCCTGCAGCTCTGCAGTCTCTCCTCCTCTTTCTCATCAGCCTCTCTGAGATCTGGAAAGGCCACAGGAAGGGCTCCCTGGAGCCTTCTCCAGCCTGAAGAACCTCAACTCTCTCAGCCTGGCCTCCCAGCAGAGAGGTTCCAGCCCTCAGCTCACCTCTGTGGCCTCCTCTGGCCCTGCTCCCCCAGGCTCAGGTCTCTCCTGGGCTGAGGAGCCCAGAGCTGGCCCCAGCCCTGCAGCTGAGGTCTCCCCAGAGGGGAGCAGAGGGGCAGGACCCCCTCCCTGCCCTGCTGGCCACAACAAAACCCCCCGAGTACCATCACTGGAGAGGGGAAAGGTCTGTTGGGTTAAGAGGAGGCAGGAGAAGGGAAGGGAAGAACATCTGAGGCAGGGGTGGGCCTGCAGAAGTCCTCTGCTCTCCTTGGTGGAGCGTGGGTGTGATGGAGCCTCCTCAGAGCTCACAGACTTGCTGGAGCTCAGCAGAACCCAAAGCTGCCCTTTGGAGGCTTGGCTCTGGAGGATTTTGATGAGCTAGGGGAAAAGCTACTGGTTGCTTCAAGATGTTCTCCAGCCTGGTTCCAAAAAGTGAAGTCCAGAAGCTCTTGAGAAACCTCTCATCACCCACTCCTGAGCTGACTCACTACAGGCAGATGAATCATCAGCTCCTCTCAGGAGAGGAGCTGTTGCAGGGACCTCTAGATGTGCTGGTGCTGTGATAGCTCCTGGAGGAGGTAGTTGCTTTGGCTTCTCTCCTGACCCTGAGCTTCTCCAGCACCTCCTGAAAGTTCCTCCTGCCCTTCCAAGGGGTGAATATTGGTTAATTATTATTTTAGACCAAGCAGAAGGACATGTTGCAGTAGCCAAACACAGGAGGAACCTCTGTGAGGGGTCACTAAACCTCCCTCTAGGTCACCACTGCTCTTTTATTAGGTAAATCTATCTCTACATCATCAAGTCTTCTGAAGAGGAGGGAAGGAACCAGGAGTGGAAGAGCTGGTGAGGTCAGAGCAAATTCCTTCTTCCAGCTCCCTGCTGCTCCTGGCTCTGCTCACACACACTGGATGTTGGCCTCAGAGGATCATGGAACAATGGAATCATGGAGCCATAGGATCAGAGAAGAATGAAATGATATTGAAATCACTAGTGGAGATGTGGTGCTGAGGGACATGGTTGAGTGGTGACCTGGCAGTGCTGGGAATAGTTGGAGAAGGGCTTTGAGCTCATGGAGTCCAACAGTACCCCAGCACTGCCAGGTTACCACTGAGCCCTGGCCCTCAGCACCACATCTCCAGGCCTTGGACACCCCTCCAGGGATGGGGACTGCAGCCCTGCCCTGGGCAGCCTGGGCCAGGCCTTCACACCCCTTGCCAGGAAGAAATTCTTCCTCCTGGCCAAGCCGAACCTCCCCTGGGGCAACTTGAGGCCTAGAGAAACGTTGATGTTCTCAAGATGCTGGGTAGAGACAACAAACAGGGAGATGTCCCAGGCCAAGCCCATCTGGAGAGCCACAACCTCCTGAGCTCCTATGGAGACTCTTCCCCTTCCCCTTCCCTTCCCTTCTTCTTCTTGTCCTTCTTCTTCATCTTGTACTTGAGACGCCGGATGGGGTCAGTGATGCTTCTCCTGCTGTGCTCATCAAAGTCCTCTGCCAAGAGGAAGTTCCTGTCCACCAGTTCTGCAGCCTCCTGCCAGTTCTGGAAGCAAGCAGGGCCCATGCTTGTGATCTCCTCCACGGCATTGCCAGCAATGACCTCCCCATTGGGCTTCAGCACCACCACCACGGGCACCTCGGAGACGGCAAAGCGAAGCTCCAGCTCCCTGCAAGGGAAGAGACCTGAGATAGGGAAGGAGGGAACAGCCCTCAGGCCTCATCCTCCTCACTGCTCCTCATCCTCAGTAGAAGTCCCACTAGCTGTCCTGGTGCAGACAAAGGAAAGGAGCTCTGGAGATCACCCAGAACAACCCCCCGTGCTCCAGCAGGGTCCCAGGCAGAGCAGCTTCCCCAGGGGCACCTCCAGCTGGAGGCTGGAAGCTCTCCCCAGAAGGAGACTCCACAACCTCTCTGGGCAGCCTCCAAGGTTCTCCTCCTGCTGGAAGCCCTACCCTGTCCTGCTCCCTGTTGTTATTCCTCCCCAGGTTAAGGACCCTCCTCTTGCCCTGGCTGACCCTCAGGAGGTTCTTCTCCCCCAGCTCTCACTGAATGACAGCACAAACTTCTGGTGGATCACCCACTCCTCCCAGTTTGTGACCAGCTGAGGGTTCACTGCCCCTTCACCCAGGTCACTGATGAAGATGCTGGAGAAGACTGGACCCAGCACTGACCCGTGAGGAACACCACGAGCTCCACACCTCCAGTCAGACCCTTCACTGCTCGTTTCTCCATCACTGCCAATTACAGCCTGGTGAGGATTTCTGGGGGTGCTAATGGAGATTTGAGGGCTCCAGGGGCTGAGGGATGGTCCTGGGATCTGTCTTCCAGCAGCAGCAGCACAACACCAGGAGGCTTCCAATGTTAACATCCTCCAAATAATTGTGGCTACTAATTGGAACTCATTAATGAGGTTACAGGAACTGGGTGAGTGCTTCCCATCCCCCATACTCTATCCACCCTTCTGCTGCCAGAGATTGGTTGATGCCTCTCCAGGGCTTAGGAATCAGAGGTGAGAAGATCAAGATGGAAATAGATCCATCCAAAAAAAAGCCAGACTGAAGGAGAAAGAAAGATTTTGGCTCCATAAACTGGTGAAGCCAAAGAGCTTTCCCCTTTTCTACACCTCACCAGACTCTTTGGAGGGGACTCCAGGATGGAAAAACACCTGGAAAAGACTCAAAATATCAAAAGGGAGGTTTGGGGGAGGTAGGTTGGAGGATGCCCTTGGTGGGATCTACTTAGCTCTGGTACCTCTTGAAGTCATCTCCAAAGGGTAGTGCCAACCAACGTTTGGGCATGCTCCGGAGGAAGGCTCTCTGCTGGGCTTCGGTCTCATCCTGTGACACGTAGACCAGGACCAGCTGGGAAGCTCTCTCCACGTAGAACTCATCAGTCAGGCGTAAGAAGAAGTCCTTGAGGAGCCTGGAGAAGCTCTGGCACCGTGGGCACTGCCCTGACCCGAAGTAGAGCAGCAGCACCTTGTTGTCCAACGCCAGGCCGAGCTCTCGCTCTGTCTCCACCTCATCCTCTTCCCAGTTGGCCATCAGAACCTTCCCGGTGAAAAGCACAGCCATGGGGGGAGGAGGTGGTGGAGATGGTGGTTGGACTAAACCCTTTGGGTCGGGAGCTTCCTCCCGAGATCTTCTTCAGCTCCCTGCCCCCCACCGACAGCTGTTAAGGATCCTGCGGCTTCCGTAACCGGATTAACGTAGAGGTCAGGGCACGGGGGTGGTGCCGTGCCAGGGGGGAGGGGGTCGGTGGGGAGGGTCCTGGGGATGGGGTCTTGGCTGAGCCAGTACCGGGACGTGGAGTCCCGGTTGTGTGAGTCCTGGCGTCCGTCGGGTCCCAGGTGGTGCTGGTACCGGTGCCGGTACCGTGGGGTCCCGGTTGTCTGGATCCCAGACCAGGAGGTCCCCGGGAGGGTGTGTGCTCGGGGCCGTGAGGGCCTGGAGAGTGCAGGTACCAGGTTCGGCGGAGCCCGTTGTGCCGGTATCGATGCCATGGGATCTCGGAGCCATTGGGTCCCAGATCCTGCCGCTACCAGTGCTGTGAGTTCCCGGTCGTGTGGGTCCCAGACGGGAGGGCCCCTGGGAAGGTGTTCTTAGGGCTGTGGGGTCGCAGACAGTGCCGGTACCAGGCTGGGGGAACCGGATGTGCCGGTTCCAGGTCTGCGGGTCCCGGTCCGGACAGGAACAATGGTTTGCCAACCTACCCGTTAACCCCCGCTAATTCCCGGGTCCCTCTCCCTCTCGGTTCCATCGGTCCAGGGGCAGGAGGGTCCCGGCCAAGGCGGCACCGGTACCGTCGGTCCCGGGGCAAAAGCGTCCCGGCCAGGGCGGCACCGGTACCGTCGGTCCCGGGGCAGAAGAGTCCCGATCAAGGTGGCACCGGTACCGTCGGTCCCGGGGCAGAAGAGTCCCGATCAAGGTGGCACCGAAACCGGTTCCATCGCTCCCCGTACGGCGCTAGGACCACCAGGGGGCGGAGCCAGTCCTGCCCCATGATGACGTCAGGCGTTCTCCCCGCCTCCCTTTCCTTCTCAGCCAATCCAGTGCCGGCAGCCGTGCGCTCTCAACCAATCAGCTCTCTTCACGGCCCGCTGGCCGCTGCCCCTCGGCTGGGCGCGGCCTAGCCGGCCGCGGTGAGGCCTGAAGCGGGAGGAGCTGCCGTTACCGGTACCCCCGGCAGGTAGCCGAGGCTTGGGGCTGGGGACGGGGCCAGGGCCAGGGCCGGGGGAGGCGCGAACGCTCCCAACCCCTCACCCTGCCCCGTCCCTCGGCAGCATGCACCCGGCAGGGCTCTGCGCCGCCTCCCTCGGCTCGCTGGGGCTGCTGCGGCTCCTCGGGGCGCCATGGCCCTGGAGCTTGGCCGCGACCTTCGGGGTCTGCCTGGGCGGCGGCGGATGGCGCCTGCTGCGGCTGCTCCTCCGGACGGCACCCAGGGACCTCTTGTAAGTAGCGAACTGGGACCCTCCGGCCTCTCCTCCGACGGGGTCCTTCCAGCCATCCCCCAGTCCTCTCTCTTCGTCCGTCCCCCGCTAGGTTCCCTCTCTCCAGCCAGCCCCAGGTCCCCTCTGCACCCTTCCTCCCCCCAGCTCCCATCTAACCACCCCCCCGGGTCCCTGCAGCCACCCTTGGGCCCCTTCCAAGGTCTCCTTTAGTCGCTCCCTAGGTCCCTTTTAGCCTCCACCAGGGTCCTTCTAGCAGCCCTTACCTGGGGGTTCTTGCATCCACCCACCCCCTGATAAGTCCTGCTTCAGGAGAGGGTAGATTCGTCTTAAAGGTAAGGTAGATCTGGCTTGGAGAGGGTAGAACCTGCTTGGAAGGAGGGTGGATGTGTCATAAAGATCAGGTAGACCCAGCTTAGGGGGAGAGTAGATCTCCCTTAGAGCAGGACTAGATCCGTCTTGACACACCTCGTTCTCCCCAAGCCGCCACGGTGCTAAGGCTCCAGCACCTTCCCCATCCCCTGGGAGCTGTGGGGGCAACTTGTGCCATTTTCAGGCCTCCCAGGTGCTGTCCTGTGATCCCAGTGGACTGGGATCAGGCATCAGGTGGCTGCCAGCTCTGCTGGGACTGTCCCGTGCCCTCTGAGGAGCTGTTTTCCTCCTGACTCCAGGCAAGCTGGGAACAGCCAACAGAGCAGGATGGAGCCCTGGGGGAGCCTGGAAGCCGTGACAAGGCTCCTCTGTTCTACTCTTGGCAGGGCTCAGGGGCACCTTGAAGGGCCACCCTGGAAGTCCCAACTCCAAGTCCAACTCCCCCTGCGCGTTGCCAGCAGCTTGTTCCAAGAGCAAATTCCCTCCTTCCCCCGTCCCCTCCCCCCGCCAGGCTCCTCCTCCTCCCGGCACTGGCTCGGGGCTCCTTGCTGCTGCTGCTGCTATTAAATTGACCTCCCAAGAGCCTGAGGATTCTTCCAGAACAAAACCAAGTCCTTCTGGTGGCACAAGTCCCCTCTCTGAATGTCCCCAGAGAGAAAGGGAACAGGATCCCTTGGGCTGAGCCAAGCCTCCTTCCTTTGGGGGCTACTGGACTTGAATGAGTTGGTTTCTCTCCTCTGTAAGTGGGAGCTGAGAGCCAAGAGGCTGGAGCCAACCTGCTTGTCTCCTCCAGGAAGTGCTGAGAACTTCTGGTTGCTCTCCAGCTTGAGCCATGGCAAGGTTGGGCCTTGCTGCTGCCTTGGAGACTGGGAATCATTATGGGAATGAAGGCAGGGGGGCAGGGAAGCCTCATCAGAGGAGCTGGGTTTGTCCTTTCCTTGAGCAGTTGCTCTTTGTGGTCTCAGCTGTCCCCAGAGGACATTGTCTTCTCGTGGGAAGGCACCAAGGAGCTTCCAGCCAAGAGTCATTAGTGTTGTTTATTAATTACTGTCGAAATGAGTGGCTTCTGCCTGAGAGTATTTAGAGAGAATCACTTCCCATCATCCCGGAGAGGGACTTGGGGATGAACGTGCACAGAGTCACCAGGTCCAGCGTGGTTGGGGCTGGAAGGGAGCTGTGGGGATCAGCCAGGCCAACTCCCCCTGCTCCAGCAAGGTCCCAGGCAGAGCAGCTGGCCCAGGCTCACCTCCAGCTGAAGGCTGGAAGCTCTCCCCCAGGAGGAGACTCTGGATCTTAGGAAGAATTTCTTCCCTGCGGGAGTGGGGAGGTGTCGGGCTGCCCAGGGCGAGGGGTGGAGTCACCATCCCGACGTGGTTCTGCAGGTTGTGATTTAGGGCTAGGGCTTGGACTGGGTGATGCCGAGGGCCCTTTCCAACCCTCACCGTGCTCTCTGTTCCCTGCAGCGGCCTCTGGGTGCTGCTGCGGGTGAGGCAGCAGCTGCGGAGGCACCAGAAGGCCGGCAGCACCATCCCCAGCATCTTCCAGGCGGTGGTGCGCCGCCACCCGCACAAAGTGGCGCTGATCTACGAGGCCAGCGGCGAGCACTGGACGTTCCAGAGGCTGGAGGAATATTCCAACGCCGTGGCCAACGCCTTGGGCCAGCAGGGCTTCGGCAGGGGCGACGTGGTCGCCGTCTTCATGGAGAGCCGGCCCGAGTTCGTGGGGCTGTGGCTGGGCATGGCCAAGGTCGGCATCCAGGCGGCGCTGGTCAACTGCAACCTGCGCCGAGACTCCCTGGTCTTCTGTGTGATGGCCTCGGGGGCCAAGGGAGTCGTCTTTGGAGGGGAGCTGTCAGCAGGTGAGGGGCTGGGCCAGGGGGGAGAGCTCAGGGGGGGGTGCTCGGCCCCGAGGGAGGTGAGGAGCAGCCCAGGGGGAGGGCGAAGGGCTCCGGCAGCCGGGCAGGAGCTGGCAAGGTGAGCTCCCAGCCCTGCAGCCAGCCCTGTCCTGGGCTTGTCTGTGCTGAGCCATCAACCCAAAGGCAGCTCTCTGACTTGTAGGGACGCAGCCTCCCGGTGGCAGGGGGCAGATGCAGGCAGTTGGTGCCCGAGGCTCCAAGAGGAGCAGCTGGAGTCCAGTCTCCAGGAGCTCCAATCCTTCTGCCAGCACCTTCCTGGTCTTGTGGTGTTGAAACTGAGCTCCCTGGTTAGCTTTTCCTTTGTGGGAGAGCCTCATGAGGAGCCTTGTGCTTCACCAGGAGGGTGGGGAAGGGTGTGGAGAAGCTGGAAGGAGCAGCTGAGGGTGCTGGGGGGTTGAGGCTGGAGCAGAGGAGGCTGAGGGGAGACCTTCTGGCTCTCTGCAGCTCCCTGGCAGGAGCTTGGGGCAAGCTGGGGCTGCTCCTGAGGGCTGGGAGGAGAGGAACCAGCCTCAGGTTGCCCCAGTGCAGCTTCAGCTTGGCCAGGAGGAAGAATTCCTTCCTGATGCAGGCCTGGGCCAGGCTGCCCAGGACAGGGCTGCAGTCCCCAGCCCTGGAGGGGTTGGGAAGCCCTGGAGCTGTGGTGCTGAGCCCAGGGCTCTGTGCTGCCCTGGCAGTGCTGGGCAACCCTTGGCCTCCAGGAGCTTCCAGGTCTCCTCCAACCCTAAGGCTGAAACCATCCCAGGTTATCTGAAGACCATGAGGTGGTCATGGGGAGAGGCAGTTCCAGGGAGAGCTTTGCCTGGGTCCAGGTCACTCTGCCCACGCTGTGTGGGTGTTGTCTAGGTAGCTGTGCCATGGCTGGAAGCACTGCTTGGTTCTTCAGGTCCTCCAGAGGTTTTGAGGCCCCAGGCCATGGCTCCTTGCTGCTGCCTCCAGCCTCGTGTTTGTCCTAAAGCCATTTGTGTTGTCTTGCAGCTATCTCAGAGGTGAATGGGATGCTGGGGAAGAACATGGCCAAGTTCTGCTCTGGTGACTACCACCCTGGGCTGGTTCCTGCTGAGACCAAACACCTGGATCCTCTCCTCAGCACTGCCTCGAAGCTGGCCCCAGCACAGGCCCCGGGCAAAGGCCTGGATGGTAATTGCTCAGCTGCCTTTGGTGGTGACAGCAAGCTGAGAGCTGCAGGGGAGCCTCCTGAGGGACCTGGGCAAGCTGGAGAAGCAGGTCCAGGTGAACCTGATGAGGTTCACCAAGGCCAAGTGCAAGGTCCTGCCTCTGGGTGGAGGCAAGGCCCAGAACTGCTTCAGGGGGAGGGGGAAGGGCTGGGGGAGAGGCTGGACAGGAGCTGGCAGTGTGAGCTCCCAGCCCAGAAACCAACCCTGTCCTGGGCTCCTCCCCAAGAGCATGGCCAGCAGGGCAGGGAGGGGAGCTCTGGGCAGCCTGCTGTGGTTGGAGATGTCCCTGCTGACTGCAGGAGCTTGGACTAGGTGAACTCCAAAGGTCCTTCCAACCCAAACCTCTCTGTGGTTCTCTGCTTTCTCAGTCTGGTGTCTGAGAGCTGTGAGGCAGCACAGAGGGATGAAACCAGCCCAGTTTGGGCTCACAAAGAGAAGCAAGGAGAAAAAAGGTGGGGGAGGGGAAAATCAGATTCTAGGTTCTAGGCTACTCTGGGTAAAGTTCTTCATCTTCTGAGACTCCCAAGCTGTGTGTAAGCCTTGAGCTCTTGCTGAGCAGGGAGAACATCCCTCTGGGACTGCTCTTCTCCAGGCTCAGCAGCCCCCAGAGAGATGCCCCAGGTCCCTCAGCACCTTCCTAGCCTCTGCTGGGCTCTCTCTGGGGCTTCCTTGGCTCTCTGCAGCTGGGGAGCCCCCAGGTAGAGCCAGGACTGCAGCTGGGAGCTGCCTGGAGCAGAGCAGATCTGATTGTCCCCTGTGCTGTGACCACCTCAGAGCTGTTGCCCTGCCCAGAGCCCAGCAGGATGCCTTCAGGGTGCTGAGCTCACTCTGAGGCCTCCTCCCCTTCCTCCAGATCGACTCTTCTACATCTACACCTCAGGAACCACAGGAATGCCCAAAGCTGCCATCGTGGTGCACAGCAGGTGAGGAGCTGGGGGGCTGGGCCCCTCCTGGGCTCTGCCTCACACCAGGACACCCCAACCTCGGCCTCCCGCAGGTACTACCGGATCGCTGCCTTCGGCTACTATGCCTACAGGATGAGGCCAGAGGATGTGATCTACAGCTGCCTGCCCCTCTACCACTCGGCAGGTGAGGGGCTGTGGCCTTTCTCCTCCTCCTCTTTCTCCTCCTCCCCCTCCTCTTTCTCCTCCCCCTCCTCTTTCTCCTCCTCCTCCTCCCCTTCTTTCTCCTCCCTCTCCCCCCTCCCCCTAATCCCTCTCCCTGCTGGACTGACCTCTTGCCCTCCTCCCTGCCTGCTCCCTGGTGTCTCCCTGTGCCTGGCCACACCAGGAGACCTGGAGCAATTCCCACAATCTTTTTGCAGGGAACATCATGGGGGTTGGGCAGTGTCTCCTCCATGGCCTCACCGTGGTCATCAGGAAGAAGTTCTCTGCCAGTCGCTTCTGGGACGACTGCAGCAAGTACAGATGCACGGTGAGGGCCCTGGCTCCAGAGCCACAGCTTCATGCTTGGGTAGTGAGCTCCAGGTGATTCCCTGCCCCTTCTTTGCTCCTGAGGTGCCTGTGCCTTCAGGGAGAGGCTTCTGTCCACCTCAGAATCAGAGAAGGGCTTGGAAGAGATCCCCCAGCTCCTGGAGGCCAAGGGTTGCCCAGCACTGCCAGGGCAGCTCTGAGCCCTGGCCTCAGCACCACAGCTCCAGAGCTTCCCAACCCCTCCAGGGCTGGGGACTGCAGGGCTGGGGAAGGGCAGCCTGGCCCAGGCCTGCATCAGGAAGGAATTCCTCCTCCTGGCCAAGCTGAAGCTGCCCTGGGGCAACCTGAGGCTGCTTCCTCTCCTCCCAGCCCTCAGGAGCAGCCCCTGAGCCCCAGCTTGCCCCAAGCTCCTGCCAGGGAGCTGCAGAGAGCCAGAAGGTCTCCCCTCAGCCTCCTCTGCTCCAGCCTCAACCCCCCAGTGCCCTCAGCTGCTCCTTCCAGCTTCTCCACACCCTTCTTCTCCTTCTCCACACCCTTTCCCACCTCCCTTGCCCTTCTCTGCCCACACTCCAGCCCCTCCACGGCCTCCTTGGGGTGAGGAGCCCAAACCTAACCCCAAAATTCCAGGTGCAACGATGGCCCTGATCTCTTTGGAGGTCTCTGGGTGGATCCGAGGAGGCTTAGTCTTTGTGTTAGTGTCTTCACCCCTGCTGTGGGCTCCCTCCTGAGCTCTGTCCTGGTGGTTGGCCGAGGTCAGTAACCACTCTCCTCGCATTTGGGTGGCGAGGCAGCTGACCTGGAGCTCGTAACACCTGGGAAGAAACCCCTTTGGTGTGTCTGATCCACGGCAGCCTAGTTGGCTGCCTTCTTCCAGGGCCCTGGGAGGGTCCCCTGGAGCCTGAGAGCTGTTTTCTGTCTTTGCTGCTTCAGATTATTCAGTATATCGGGGAAATCTGCAGGTACCTCCTGAGCCAGGCGCCGCGGGAGGCCGAGCGCCGCCACTGCGTGCGCCTGGCGCTGGGCAACGGCCTGAGGGCCAGCATCTGGCAGGAGTTCCGGCAGCGCTTCCGCATCCCGCAGATCGGGGAGTTCTACGGCGCCACCGAGTGCAACTGCAGCATCGCCAACCTCGACGGGAAGGTCAGCTCCTGCCTGGGGCCGGGCCCCCGTCGTTGGCCTTCTTGGCCACCAGGGCAGGTTTGCTACTGCCTCAGGGGGAGCTCGGTGTCCTCCGCTGCTCCCAGCTCCTTCTCTCTGCAGCTGCTTCCCTGCAGGGTGACCCCTGGCCTGTTCTGTTCCTGGAGGTTCTTCCTCAGGGGCAGCTCAGTGTCCTCCAGCACTGCCAGCTCCCTCTCTGTGCAGCTGCTTCCCTGCAGAGTAACCCCTGGCCTGTTCTGCTCCTGCAGCACAGTGTCCTCCAGCACTGCCAGCTCCTACAGCACTGCCAGCTCCTTCTCTGTGCAGCTGCTTCCCTGCAGAGTAACCCCTGGCCTGTTCTGCTCCTGCAGCACAGTGTCCTCCAGCACTGCCAGCTCCTACAGCACTGCCAGCTCCTTCTCTGTGCAGCTGCTTCCCTGCAGGGTGACTCCTGGCCTGTTCTGCTCCTGGAGGTTCTTCCTCAGGGGCAGCTCAGTGTCCTCCAGCACTGCTAGCTCCCTCTCTGTGCAGCTGCTTCCCTGCAGGGTGACTCCTGGCCTGTTCTGCTCCTGGAGGTTCTTCCTCAGGGGCAGCTCAGTGTCCTCCAGCACTGCTAGCTCCTTCTCTCTGCAGCTGCTTCCCTGCAGGGTAACCCCTGGCCTGTTCTGCTCCTGGAGGTTCTTCCTCCCTAGGTGCAGGATCATAGAATCACAGACTGGCCCAGGTTGGAAGGGACCTTAAAGATCATCTGGCTCCAACCCCCCTGCCATGGGCAGGGATGCCACACACTAGACCAGGTTATCCAGGGCCACATCCAGCCTGGCCTTGACCACTGGCAGGGATGGGGCAGCCACAGCCTCTCTGGGCAACCTGTTCCAGTGCCTCACCACTCTTTGGGTCCAGAACCTCCTTCTAATCTCCAGCCTAAATTTCCCCTCCTTCAGCTTGTGTCCAAGAGGATCCTCCTCTTGCCCTGCTTGCACCTTGAGAGGTTTCCCTCTCCCCCAGCTCTCAGCAGGTCCAGGTCAAAAGGAGAGAGAACTGTTCCCACTTTGGGTGGCTTTGCTGCTGAAGGAGAGCTAGGGAAGGATCAGAGAACTTTCAGGGAAGCAGAAATGCCAAAGCCAGGTTGTTCTCTTCAACCTCTTTTGCTTTTCCTTTGTCCTCCCTGGTGCAGGTGGGTGCCTGTGGCTTCAACAGCCGCATCCTGCCCAACGTCTACCCCATCCGCCTGGTGAAGGTCAACGAGGACACCATGGAGCTGATCCGAGACTCCAGGGGCCTGTGTGTTCCCTGTCGCCCAGGTGAGCCTCAAGGCCCCCAGCAAAGCCCAGGCTGCTCTCCTGGCTGATCATGCTCCATCATTTCTGGCTGCCTGAGAAGGTTTCTGGAGCCAGGAGGAGGTTTCCTTCCTCCAGAGGTGGATCGGTCGCTGCGCTGACCATCTCGTGGTGTGCCCAGAGCTGAGCTGGGTGGGAAGTAGATGGGTGGCCTTGGGTGACCTCGGGTGGCCTTGGGTGGCTCGTGTTCCCCTCAGGAGAGCCAGGGCTGCTGGTGGGACAGATCAACCAAGAGGATCCTCTGCGCCGCTTCGATGGCTACGTCAACGAGAGCGCCACCACCAAGAAGATCACCTCCAACGTCCTTCAGAAGGGGGACCAGGCCTACCTGTCAGGTGGGTGGGAGGGCTGGAGGTGTTCCTCCTGCAGAGAGAGGGCTGGAGAGATGTCAATCTGGGACCTCTTGAGGGGAACTGATGATCTTGGAAGGTCTCTTGCAACCTCCACCATTCCATAAGCAGGTGTGGTGGTGGTGGTTTGGGGTTTCTGGCTGTTGAGCTGCTCTGGGTTGAATCAAAAATGACCCTTTCAAAGCAGGAAGGAGTTTTTGGTGTCCTTTTCCTCCTGCCAGCTCTGTCCCAACACAGGGAGATGCGTTGGGAAGTCGCTGGGGTAACTTCCAAGCTCTCCCAAGAAGAAAACCACCTCAGGGTGAGGAGAGGCAGTGCCCAGTCCTGAGCAGCTCCAGTCCTGAGAGGGGTTTTGGTGTCTCCCCCCCAGGGGATGTGCTGGTGATGGATGATCTGGGCTACATGTACTTCAGAGACCGCAGCGGGGACACCTTCCGGTGGCGAGGGGAGAACGTCTCCACCACGGAGGTGGAAGGAACCTTGAGTCACATCCTCAGCCAGACAGATGTGGCTGTGTATGGGGTGGAAGTGCCAGGTGAGAGCCTGACTTGGAGCCCTCAGGGCTGAGGGAGAAGGAAAAACAGGAAGCAGATGTCCCAGGTGTCAGAAGTGGTCCAAACTGGTCACCTCTGGTGTAACCAAGCACCTGGGAGTGGAGTCAGCAGGGGAGTTGGGCATCTTTCTGCTGCTCAGAATAAAGAGGCAGAGTTCTAGTGGCACAGGGTTTGCTCCTCCAAAGGAAGGTTTCTGCCTGAGAAACACCAGGCCCTCCTGGTGTTCATGGATTGTTCCATGGGGGTGCAACCTGGAGATCTTCCAGTCGCCCAGGAGAGGAGGTTGAGGAGGACAGGAGGGTGAAATGAGCACAGGCTGTGGACACACTGGCCAGAAGAGTGCCTGTGGAGGAGCTGTGTGCTGGATGTTCTCATGATGTAGGAGAGGAACCTGGTGGAAACCAAGTGTGGGTTGACTCTTGGGGGTGGACACCTTGGCAGTGGCCTCAGGGCCTGCAGGATCAAACTAGGTTTTCCTCAGCAGGTTGGGATTATTTCTTCTTCCCCTTGAGGAGGCCCAGGAGAAGACCTGCCTGTGCTCACATCTCCAGGAGGTTTCATACCTCTGGGGTCTCCGCCTGAGCTCTGCTCTTCTCTTCCAGGGGTGGAGGGCAAAGCTGGGATGGCAGCGATCGCTGACCCCAAAGGCAAGGTCAACCCCAACGTCCTGTACCAGGAGCTGCAGAAGGTGCTGCCGCCCTACGCCAGGCCAGTCTTCCTCCGCCTGCTGCCCCAGGTGGACACCACAGGTACTGCTGAACCAGCTGCTCCCGGGGGACCTGGGGGCCTTTGGAAGTGTCTCCTCCTCCTCCAGGGGGGTTGGCATCCTGAGTTCCAGTGTGGCAGGTGCAGGAGTGCTGCTAGTAAAAACGGTCATGGAATCAGTAAGGTTGGAGAAAACCTTTGAGTTCCTGGAGGCCAAGTGTTGCCCAGCACTGCCAGGTCACCACTGAGCCATGGCCTCAGCACCACGGCTCCAGGCCTTGGAAACCCCTCCTGGGCAGCCTGAACCAGGCCTTGCCAACCCTTGCCAGGAAGGAATTCTTCCTGCTGGCCACCTGGGCAGAGCCTGGCTGCTCTCCAGCCCCTGCTGCCCAAGCCCCTCAGCTCCTTCTCCTCTGGGCATTTCCAGCCTGGAGCCTTCCTGGCCTTGGGGACAGGACCCAGCACTTGGACTTGGTTAACCTCATCCCATTGGCAGTTGTAATTAAGCAAGAAAAGGGCAAATTGCAGCCCTCCCAGGAAAGCTGGGTATGTAAATGGCTGTGATGTGTGCTCCCTGACTCAGAGGCACTGCTGCCTTTCCTTAGGGATAACGATCCCGATGCCTTCACGAGCTTCAAGCTCCTCCAACTCTTAAGGCAATCCTGAAGCAAACCTGGAACTCCCCTGGGGATGTTCCCTCCTGGCTCTGACCCTGCAGCAGCTTCCATTCTCTTTCCCTTCTGTTGAAGGTACCTTTAAGATCCAGAAAACTCGCCTGCAGAGGGAAGGCTTCGACCCTCAGCAAACCTCCGACCGCTTGTACTTCTTGGATCTGAAGCTGGGCAGATATGTTCCTCTGGATGAATGTCTCTACGAAAGGATCTGCTCTGGAAAAGCTGCTTTGTGATCCTTATGGCTTCAGCCTCTTTCTGAGGAACATGGGTGACTCAGAAGAAGGAAGAAATGGGATTCCTGCCGGGTCCTGGGGCCTGGGGCTGGGTCTCCCTCTCCTGAAGAGTATTAACCCAACACCTGCTCCCTTCCCCGAGCGCTGCCTCCCCATTAACATGACCCTGAGAGCCCTTAGAGAGGATTTTTATAACCACTACACCTGGGGGAAGGTTGGGACAGACATATTTATTGTGGGGGCTTCACTCTGCTCTGTCTCCCACCTGGACTTAACACACTTTAGAGATTTTTTTTTTAACCTTCCTTGTGTTTAGGTTTTGCTTTAACTTGGGTTTTGGGGCTGTGAGGACATTAAAAGAGAAGTGGCTTTGATGGGTGCTGTGGTTGAGGGGGAAGGCTGTGGGCTTCAGCCTGCCTCCTGTGGAGGTGGCTGCAAGAGGCTTTCCAGTCCCCGTGGCCTCACGCAGCCTGGTGGAGAGGTGGGAAGGGGGTGGGTGGTGGTGCTGCTTGGACCGCGGAGAAACTAGTACTTGGGTAAAGCTGTGTGTGGGCTCAGCCTACCTCTGCCTTCCTTATTCTGCCTGCAGCAGGACGAGAGGCCGAGGCCTGAGAGGGCGGCAGAGAGGCCTAGGCTGCGGAGCGGGGTGGGGGGAGGCCTAGGCCTGGCGGCGGCGGCGGTGGCAATCCAAGGGCTAGGCCGCGGACGTAAGAGGGTTTGGCCGTGGCGCTAGAAGGAGAGGCCCAGGCCGTGGCGGCAGGAAGGCCTAAACGCGGCGGAGGGGAGAGAGGCCGAGGCTCGGCTACGGCAGGGTTAGGCGTAGGCCCAGCGGCGAGGTTAGGCCTTGGCCGCGGGTTGCTAGGTAACAGCGTGTGACGCTGGATACGGCACTTCTGGCGCGGCGCTTCCGCCCTTCTGCTGCCCCTTCCGCCGCCGCGCTTCCGCCCTTCTGCTGCCCCTTCCGCCCTTCTGCTGCCGCTGCTATGGCTACCGCCGGGGCCTGCCGCGTCTCGGTGTTCCCTTCGCCGCAGGAGCTGGGCCCGGCCTTGGCGCAGCTGATAGCTGAGCAGGCGGCGGCGGCCGGTGGCCGTTTCTCGCTGGGCCTCTCCGGAGGGAGCTTGATTGGGCTTCTCGCCCGGGACCTGCCTCCCGCCGTCGCTTCTACCGGCCCCGCCGCTCCTGCCCGCTGGGTCTTGGCCTTCTGTGATGAGCGGCTGGTGCCGCACCAGCACCCGGAGAGCATCGTTGGGGCCTACGAGGTGAGGCGGGGCTGGGGCGGCGGAGCGCTCACCGCCCCTGTTCCCTCCCGTTCCTTCCCGTTTCTTCCCGTTCTCTCCGGTTTTCTCCCGTTCTCCGCAGGCCCAGCTCCTGCCGCGCCTCCCCGGCCCCAGGCCGCGGGTCCTGGCTCTCACCCCGGGCCTCTCCCCAGCCGCTGCCGCTGAGGACTATGCTGCACAGCTCCGGCAGGTACCGGCCTCGGGGGAGGGATCTGTGAGGCGCTGGGACAGAGCTCCTGCTCCGGCTCCATCTCCCGATCTCTCCGCAGGCTTTTCCTGGTGAGGAGATTCCAGTCTTTGATTTGCTGGTGCTGGGGGTTGGGCCAGATGGACATACCTGCTCCCTCTTCCCTGGACACCCTCTGCTCCAGGTGAGCCCGGGGCTCGTGTTCACAGGATGCCTAAATCCAGCGTGGTTGGGGCTGGGAGGTCACCCACGTCAACCCCCTGCTCCAGCAGGGTCCCACTCAGAGCAGCTTGCCCAGGGGCAGCTCCAGCTGGAGGCTGGAAGCTCTCCCCAGGAGGAGACTCCACAGCCTCTCCGGCAGCCTCCAAGCCACCAAGGTTCTCCTGAGGCTGCAGCTGGTGCCCGGTGCCCCTTGGGCTGGCCCTGGCCCCAGGCTCTTGCTGAGCAGGGAGAAGATCCCTCTGGGGCTGCTCTTCTCCAGGCTCAGCAGCCCCCAGAGAGATGCCCCAGGTCCCTCAGCATCTTCCTAGCCTCTGCTGGGCTCTCTCTGGGGCTTCCTTGGCTCTCTGCAGCTTGGGAGCCCCCAGCTGGAGCCAGGACTGCAGCTGGGGCCTGCCTGGGCCAGAGCAGAGCCCCAGGAGAGCCTCCCTCCCCCTGCTGCTCCCCCTCTTCTCCCTGCCCCCAGGAGTGTCCCTGGAGATGTCCTTACCCTGGGCCTCACTCCAGTTCTCTCACGGCTAACTCACAGACAGTGCCCAGTGCCAGGTTCTGCTTTGGGTTCTTGGAGCTGAACAGACCAAGAGCTGAGTTCTTAGGCTGAGTTCTCCTCTCTGCTTTCTCTGTGAATTCCTCCAGCTTTGGGGACCTCGGGAAGCCCCAGAGAGGGAGCTCTGGCTCGGGTGGAGCTGTGGGAGAGCACGGGCCCCTCAGGAGCCATCCCTCACCCTCTGTGTGCTCTTGAGACCGAGTTCCTCTCGTCTCAGGCCTCTTTTCTGCCCCCCTCTTTCCATGCTTGCTCTGTTTTCCCCCTGGCAGGAGAAGGAGAAGCTCGTGGCTGCTCTCAGCGACTCTCCCAAGCCACCCCCCGAGCGGATCACCTTAACCCTTCCTGTGCTGAACGCTGCCCGCGCCGTGGTGGTGGTGGCGACGGGGGAAGGGAAAGCTCCTGTCCTCAAGGTTTGCACCCAACCTTGTCATCCTGAACAACCAAAACTGAAGGGTTTGGGGGCAATTGAGAAGCTCCAGACATCCTCCTGAGAGGGGGAAGAGATGAAGCTGCAAGGGGCAAGGGAACAGTTTGAGCTCCACTTGGAGGTTTGATGACAAAGCTCAAGCAAGCGGTTACTTGGCTGAACTCATCCTGGGATTCTCTGAACTCCCCACAACCTGAGCCACACTAACCATTACCTGGGGTAATTGAGCTCCTGAGGTGACAGACTTGGAGCTAAACATTCCCTTACTCCTCCAGGATGGTCCCAGCAGGGTGACCTGGGCTGGTGTTCTCACCAGGGGAGAAGGTTGGCCACAGAGGCAAGAAGTTAGGGTTACTCCTTAGCCATGTCTTAGGGGGTTCATCTTCTGATTGACATGACTGTGGGCAAGGGTATCACCATTTGTCTCCTGATTTATGTCCCTGGGGGCAAAGCTCTGCCTCTTGGTGGTCTTGTGTCTTTCTGGACACCTCAAGGAGCTGCTGGAACCCTCCAGCTTCCCCTTACCTTATGTTTTTGGGCCAAGCAGTCATTTGGATTGAGCCTCAGGACATATTTCTTGAGGGATCTCAAGGTTCAGCTTAGGTTTTGGTTCCCTGACTGCTGCAGCACTCCCCTGTTGGGTCCATGGCTGAAGGACAACCTAGGGTTGAGCTACCTCCACATCTCTCCCTGGGTGTGACCTTGAGGCAACCCAAGTTGCTCTTGCAACCCCCAGGAGTCTTCCGAACTCCTTGACAAGCTATGAACCAACCAACCAACCCACGTGGTGCTGAAGAGGTTTGGGGTCTCCTTGTGGTTCCTTGTAACCTGAGGCATTGTCTCCTCTCTCCCCACCAGCGAATTTTGGAAGGCAAGGAGGAGAATCCACTTCCTGCAGCTCTTGTCCGGCCTCATTCAGGGCAACTCCACTGGTTCCTGGACGAGTCAGCAGCCAAGGAGCTGAACATCCCCATGGAGAAACATTCCATCCTCTAGAGCTGCTCCTGGCCCAGCCTGGAGATGGCCACCACCAGCTGCTTGGTGTTCTGGGTGAGGAGCACCTCCTAGCACTGGGTTGTGGCAGAAACCTGGAGATCTTCTCTCTTCTGGACCAAATGGTGCTTGGGCTGAGGAGCAGCTTCCACATCATGGCTCCTTCAGCTGGGTTTCCCTGGGAGAACTCCTTCAGTTGGGTCAATGTGATGATGGCCAAGGGCTTTCTGGTATTAAACAAACACATTCCAGCTCTTCTCCTGGTCCTTTCTCAGCTCTTCCGTACAGGAGGAGCTGGAGGAGCAGGCTTAGGGTTTGGGGAGTCCCAAGGATGGACAAACAGATGGACAGAGGCTTCTCTAAGCAGCTCCAGCTCTGAGTTGGCACTTGGCTTCCTTCAGTGCTTCACTGGACTTTAATTTCTGCCCCAAACATGGAGGTGGTGGCTGCTTCCTGCCTGTTCTCTGCAGACCTGTGGGGATGAAGAACATTCTGAGGCCTCTTGGTGCAGCGGGAGAGGAGCCACCTTCCTGTGCTGGTGGATGAAGAAGCTGAGTCCAAAGAGGGGATTTATCCTCTAGGAAACACAAAACTTCTCTGGTGAGAAGCAAGGAACAAGAGCAGGAATAGCAAGCAGTTCCTGAGGTGGATGTGGATAAACACCTCAGGGAGCAGGACAGAAGGGCTGACCTGCTGGAAAGCAGCTCCACAGGGAAAGACCTGGGAGTGTTGGAGGACACCAAGCTGCCCCTGAGGCAGCAGCAGCAATGTGCCCTGGGGGCCAGAAGAAGGCCAAGGGTCTCCTGGGGGAGCAGCAGGGGCAGGGAGGTTCTCCTGGGACTCTGCTCTGCTCCAGGCAGCCCCCAGCTGCAGTCCTGGCTCCAGCTGGGGGCTCCCCAGCTGCAGAGAGCCAAGGAAGCCCCGGAGAGAGCCCAGCAGGGNTTTCTGGTATTAAACAAACACATTCCAGCTCTTCTCCTGGTCCTTTCTCAGCTCTTCCGTACAGGAGGAGCTGGAGGAGCAGGCTTAGGGTTTGGGGAGTCCCAAGGATGGACAAACAGATGGACAGAGGCTTCTCTAAGCAGCTCCAGCTCTGAGTTGGCACTTGGCTTCCTTCAGTGCTTCACTGGACTTTAATTTCTGCCCCAAACATGGAGGTGGTGGCTGCTTCCTGCCTGTTCTCTGCAGACCTGTGGGGATGAAGAACATTCTGAGGCCTCTTGGTGCAGCGGGAGAGGAGCCACCTTCCTGTGCTGGTGGATGAAGAAGCTGAGTCCAAAGAGGGGATTTATCCTCTAGGAAACACAAAACTTCTCTGGTGAGAAGCAAGGAACAAGAGCAGGAATAGCAAGCAGTTCCTGAGGTGGATGTGGATAAACACCTCAGGGAGCAGGACAGAAGGGCTGACCTGCTGGAAAGCAGCTCCACAGGGAAAGACCTGGGAGTGTTGGAGGACACCAAGCTGCCCCTGAGGCAGCAGCAGCAATGTGCCCTGGGGGCCAGAAGAAGGCCAAGGGTCTCCTGGGGGAGCAGCAGGGGCAGGGAGGTTCTCCTGGGACTCTGCTCTGCTCCAGGCAGCCCCCAGCTGCAGTCCTGGCTCCAGCTGGGGGCTCCCCAGCTGCAGAGAGCCAAGGAAGCCCCGGAGAGAGCCCAGCAGGGGCTAGGAAGATGCTGAGGGACCTGGGGCATCTCTCTGAGGGCTGCTGGGCCTGGAGAAGAGCAGCCTCAGAGGGATCTTCTCCCTGCTCAGCAAGAGCTGACGGCTGGGGGCAAGAGCCTAGGGCCAGGGCCAGGGCCAGCCCAAGGGGCACAGGATGGGAACCTGCAGGTTCCGTCCCTCCGCGCCCCTCCCTTCCCTTCCCCTCCCCTCCCCTTAGCCGCAGTGGCGCGGGCACTGTGCATGCGCGGCGCCGGGCGCGCACACGCCGCTTCCCCTCGCCCTCGGGCTCTTTTCCTGTCCTCCCATTGGCTGCGGCAGGGAGGGGGCAGCCTTGCGCCGCGCTGATTGGTTAAGAGCACGGGAGACAGGCAGGTGGAGGGGCGGGAAGGAGAAGACGGCGGCGCCTCCCATTGGCTGTCGGGCTGAAGAGGGGGCGGGGCGAGTTAGCCTTTCCTTCCCCTCATTGGCCGCGCTCCGGGGGGAGGCGGGGAGCGTGGGGCGGG
>VWZX01006830.1:0-11191 GCA_013399015.1 Galbula dea | reverse complement strand
TTTTGTGCCCCCTTTCGAAAAGGGGGAGCATCCCCCACGGATCCAGGGGGTTCCCCCGACCCTGTCCAGAGCCCCCAGCCTCAGGGTCTGGGGGGGGACCCATGTGGGGTCTCTTTTCCACCCTTCTCCCCCCTCTCAGTGGGGCAGAGACCCTCCCTCAGGAGGGGGGCATCTCCTCTCCCCCGGCCCCATCCTCCTCCTCTCCACTGGGGCTTTGTTTGTCCTTCTGGAGGACTCCAACCCCCCAGCCCATTAAGCCCTTCTCCCTCCTGGGGTCTTTACCCTTCTCCCCCCAAACCGGGACCCCTTTCCCCGCTGCTGTCGCTGTCACCCTCCACCCCACCCCCCGAAAGAAAATATCCCCTAGCTGTTTTCCGGGGTCTCTGTGGCTCTCAGCATCCTCAGGCTGGGAGTGGGGGCTCGGGGTCGTCCTTCCTCCAGCCCATTCTCTGCCTCCTCCTCTCCCTTCCCCTTCCCATCTCCTCTCCCCACGCCTAGGGTTTGGGAGAGGTGGTGGCACAGCCTGGGGCGGGGGTTGGTCACGGTGTCCCGGGCTGGGAGGATGAGCTCCCTGCTCCCAGGCTCATCCCTCTGCGAATCCATCCCCTCCCCAGCCCAGAGGGCCGTGGGGAGATCCTGGGGGGGGATCTGGAGTGGGAGTGGGGTGCGGTGAGGGGCTCTCAGCTGCCCTATTCCCTCTCGGGGGGCGAATCTGCCTCCCCTTTGTTGGCAGCTCGGCCCCTGGTGGTGCCGCTGAGGTCTTTTGTTTTCAGGCAGCGTCGCCATCAGGGCTCTTAGGGGTGGGGGGAGGTGGGGGGTGCCTGAGGGTCTTGGGGGTGCCTGACGCTCTGGGGGTGGCTCTCAGAGGTCAGCTTCTGCCGTAGGGGTGGGATTGGGGGGGTCATCCCAATCACCCCAACCCTCCCTTTGTTCTGCAGCTTCCCGAGGTGTTAGGGCACGAGCATCACCCCTGCAGCCTTGGGCTGCTGCAAGCCCTGAGCTTTGTGCTCGTTCTGCTCCAGAACCTCCTCATTTGGGGAGGCAAAAAGAATCCCAAGTGGCTTTTACGGGGTGGGGGTTTGTCCTGCAGCGTTCAGCCCTCCTGAGCCAGGAGCCTGCATTTCCCTGCAGCAGCAGCAGGAGCAGCAGCAGGTGGGTCTGGGCTGGCCCTGGGGAGCTGTTGCAGCTGAGGAAGGATGGAACCGGGTTGGATTCTCCCTGTTCCCCCCAGTTCTGTTCCCTAGTCCTTCCCCAAGGGCTGGCTGCTGCCTGCAGCCTTTGCAGCTCAAGCCAAGAGCCAACCTCAAAGTCCCAGTTTCCCCTCGTGGAATAACTGCTCTTCTCCTCCTTGGAGGATCATGCTCCAGAGGAGGAGGAGGAGGAGGAGGGAGCTAATGAAGGGATTTGTGCCACTGCTGCTGAAAACTAATGAGCTAAGGAGGAGAGGGAGAGAGAAGGAGGGGACAGGCAGGGCTGAGCAGCCTGCTTGGGTTACCGCTGGGTGCTGCCTCGGGCTGGGGGCTCAGGGCTGGGTTTGAACTCGCTGGTTTGTGAAGGAATTCAACTGCTGCTCCAGAGAAGTGACTCTTTTGCTCCTCACCTTGGCTCTCCAGGCTGTAGAAATGAGCTGAAAAGCCTGAGGAAGAGGCAAAAGGTTGACAAGGAAAGGAAGGAACAGAGGTTCCTGTCCTCCTGCAGGCAGGGATTTAATAACCCTGGGCTTTATGGGTAACCAGCAAATGGATATCGATCAAAGCAGGGTCACAGGAAGGAGAGAGGCTTGGGGGCAGGAGGGTGGGAAGTCTCCATCCCCTTAATGAGCCTGCAGCTTGTTAATTGGGATTCCTTCCTGGGTTGCTGTCTGCTGAGAGGTGGTGTCACCAGGCTGTCACCAAGGCAGGGTGACACAGCTCAGGCCCAGAGGGACCCCTGGAGAGGGCTCCCTGTGGGGAGGAGGTGGGGGCAGCTCTGGGACACCAACATCTCCGTGCTGGTGGCTTCACCTGGGCCACGTCTTTGTGCTGGCAGCCTCCTTGGCTTGGTGGCCTCAGCAGGGTAGTGGCCTCTGTGTGCTGGCAGCCTCCTTGGCTTGCTGGCCTCTGCCTTGCCACCACTGGCAGGTCCCACAGCTCCATGCCTTCCCCCTCCGTGGGGTTGTCTCCTCGGAGGAGGTGGGGACACGGTGCCAGGTTCCCCCCCCACCCTCTCGCAGGCACTAACTTGCCCCTGAGGAACCAAATGACCAGAATCCCCCCTCCAAAGTGTGGCCCCTGGGAAGAGTTTCCCCCCCTTGGCAGGCTGGCACCAGCAGAAGGGGAAGGCTGAGCCTGGGCCCTGCCTGATTAACCCTTTCCCTCCCGGCAGCCTTGCCTTAGGAGCTCCTGGTCGTGCCGAGGCTACCGGCACCGCGCTGCGAGGGGTCCCCAACCTCCATGCCCAGAGGTAGGTGGCAGGATCTGGGGGTTCCTGGCTGGTGGGAGACGTCCCCAGGGTGGGGCTGAGGGGTGCAGGAGGTTAATGGCCAGAGGAGGATTTGGGAATGAATTAATTGGGAAGAAGGAACCCCGGTGGTGGGAGGCGACGCTGAGGCTGGAGAGGAGCAGGGGCTGAGGAGGAGCAGGGGCTGAGCTTCCATGGCAAAGGGTTTCACAGTTCCCTGGCATTCCCTGGCCACTGGCTGCTTGCCTGGGCTTCCTCCAGAAGGAGAAGGTGAGGCCAGGGCTGCAGCTCCTGCTGGAGAGCAGCATCTCTCCTGCTCCTCTCCAGGACGCTGCCTCCTTAGGGGCCAAGCTCAGAGAGCTCCTCCCTGGGGTGAGGCTGAGGCAGGGTCAGGCTGGGGAGGGGATGGGGGAGAGAGGGGAGGGAAATGCCTCCTGCAGCCATGGTTTCCCCTTGGGGGTGGCTGTGAGGAAGAGCAGGTGTGGGTGTGAGGAGGAGCAGGTGTGGGTGTGAGGAGGACCATTCCCAAGGGCTGGAAGGGCTTTGCTAGGGCAGAAACCCCTCCCTGGGCCAGGGGCCCTGGCCCCTCTCCACACAACTGGCCCAGCAGCTGCAGAGCTGAGTGTTCCCAGGGCCTGGCTGCTGCTGGAGCTCAGAAGCTCCATCAGGAGGTGGGAATGGCCCTGGGTCTGGCTTCTGTTCCCTTCCCCCTCGGTGTGAGAGCAGCTGGAGGGCCAGTCCCTGCTCCAGTCCCTTCAGGGGGGAGCCCAGCCCCTGGAGGGGTGCTGGGAGTGTTGAGTTGTCTCTTAACCTGGGCACTGGGGAGCCTGAGGAGCCACAGCTGTGCTTCTGGAAGACAAGAGCAGTGCCTGTGTCCATCAGGAACCATTCCAGAGGTGGGATCACCCCAGAAGAAGGCAACCCCAGAGCTTGTGGCCTCTCCTGGGGCCCCAGGAGGTGTTCTGATAGCTGAAGGTTCTTCCCTCCACCTCCCCCCAGGTGTTTCCCACCTCCCCCAGGAGCGTGAGCTGCCCTGGCTGGGTGACTTGGGAAGCTTCCCTAGCCCTGTCCTGACCCTCTGCTCCAAGCCAGGATTCTCCAGCAGGCCAGGTGACCTGGGGAGACCTTTTTTCTGCAGCTCACAGCGAGTCAGGACGAGGAAATCTGGGTTGGGCTCTGCTGTGGAGGCAGCCAAGAGGAAAGGGAAAGATTTTCAGGCCCATTCTGCTTTTGAACAGCAACTCTGGCCCTGTTTTGCTGTGAAGACTCAATCCTGGTGCTGGGACAAGGGTGAAGCCAGGAGCTGCTGCCCCCTGAGGCACCATGGGCTCTTTCCTGTTGCCACCACGGCTGTGGGGGGCTCTTGGCTCTCTTGTGTTCCCCAGCAGCTCTGGAGGAGGATGAAAACCAAACACTTGTGAGCTGGGGTGGAACAGCAGCCAGCTCCCACCTGGAAGAGGCTGAGGGAAGCAGCTCAGGGAGGGATCAGCTGCTTGGAGCTCAGGAGAAGCATCAGAGGGACATGGCTGTGCTGGTTGCTCTGGGTTCCCTCCTTTGAATCCTGGAGGAATGTCCTTGATCTGTGCCTCAGGGAAGATGGGGAGAAGAAGGAAGCTTCTGAAGGAGCTGGAGTGTCTGCTGAGCCTCAGACAGGAGCATTTCCCCCCTCTGCCATCCTCTGCTCACCAGAGTTTCTCCACAGCTGCTGAGGGCAGCAGCAGCCTCAGGGCTCCTCTCCCCCTCCAAGCTCAGGAGTCCCACAGAGGTGCAGGGATGGCTCCACTTGTCCAGCAGGAGCCTCTCCAGCCAGCAGGTTTCCAGCCCTGCTTCCCCCTTCAGGTGTTCTGGGGGCAATTCCTCTTCTCTCTGGCTCAGAGCATGAAATCCCAGCGTGGGTTTGGCTCCCTGGGTGAGCTGCAGGGGAGCTGATGGCACCATCTGTGTCCCTGCCTGTCCTCTGGCAGCACCACATCCTCACTCTGCATCGAGGTTGGCTTCTGTCCCCAGATGTCCTTCATCTGGCTCAGGCTGCTCCTGGGGTCTCACACCCCTCAGAGACCACATCTGGAAGTGAAGCTGGGGGCAGTTCCCCATCCTGGGGTCTCACATCCCTCAGAGACCACATCTGGAAGTGAAGCTGGGGGCAGTTCCCCATCCTGCTGGGCTCCTCCTGGGGAAGCATGACCCCAGCCAAGGCTGATCCTTGTTCTCCAGCATGACCTGGGGTTGCTGGCCACAACCAGCTGCAGTCTAGCAAAGCCTTTTCACTCCCTTGATGATCTGAGCAACCCAGATCCCTCCAGCAGGAGCCAACAGCTCCTCCCAGTTCAGAACCAGCCACCAACTGGGCTGGGTGTCCCCTCTGCAGCTCACTGGTGGGCAGATGGAACAGGAGCAGTGCTGAGGGCACCAATCCCAGCCCCACCTGCATCCTTCACCCTGACCCCTGGCATTCCAAGGCTCCCAGGGTGATGTTGGCCATCAGGAAGGTTCAGCATCAGGCCTGGATCCCAGCAGGAGCCATCCACCTGCTGCAGCTTCCCCTGTGGAGGGGAAGTGACTCAGGTCTGACCTCACTTGTGCAACAGAGGAGTTGAGTTTCATTCGGGTCGGGTTGGGTTTCCACCCCCCCAGGAGGGAGATTCCTCCCAGCTCTGGCTAGAATCCAGCCCATTTTGGGGACTTGGAGGATGGATCCAGGCTTCTCCATGGCCCTAGTCCTGCTTGCTGGGACCACAGCCACGTTTCCAGCCCCCAGCTGGGGATGGGATGAGCAGCAGAGCTTTGCAACAGCTCCTCTGTGCCGTGGCTGCCTGAGCCAGAGCTCCCGGCCCTGCTGCCGGTGACACTGCCACCCAGGCTGCCTGTCTGACAGGGGCACGGAGGGCTTGGGGCTGGAAAGGACCTTCCAAGGCCCTCTGGACCGTTGCAGCTGAGCTGGAGGGAGCCTGCAGAGCCTTTGGCTGCTGGATGCTGATGCTTCCTGGCTCAGGCCGCTTTGGTCTGAAGTCACCTCTGGCCTTGTTGGACACCATCACCTCCAAGGTCCCTTCCAAGCCCCGGGGGCTCTGTGCTTCCCTCACATCCCAGTTCCCTGCTTTCCCCATCTCCAGAAGCTGAAGCGAGTGGGAAGCAACTGGAGCTGGATTTCAGCATCTGCCCCAGAGAAATCTCTGCCAGAGCTGCTCTGAAACCTCTGCAGCTGAGGTCTGGCCGAGCAGCGAGGTGCCACCTGCTCCAGCCCCGAGCCAGGGAGTTCCTGCTGCAGAAGATTTGGGCTGGGCTTTCTCCGGGGTCCCTGCTGTGCTCTGGGTTCCTTAGCCAGGGCTTTGCTGTGGGGAACCTGTCCCTGCCCGTCCCTAACCCTCATCTCCCTCTCTGTCCCCGTTCCGGGGGCTCCTCCAGGAGCTGCGGCCGCCGCTGCTGAGTGGAGCTCGGTGCCCCCAGCGCCTCCCTCCCGGTGAAGATGTCGACCCCGGATCCTCCGCTGGGAGGAACTCCTCGGCCAGGTCCCTCCCCGGGGCCGGGGCCGTCTCCGGGGGCCATGCTGGGGCCCAGCCCCGGCCCCTCCCCCGGCTCGGCTCACAGCATGATGGGCCCCAGCCCGGGGCCACCCTCGGCCGGGCACCCGCTGCCGCCCCAGGGCCCTGCCGGCTACGCTCAGGACAACCTGCACCCGATGCACAAGGTGAGGAGGCTGCCCGGGGGCTGCTGCAGAGGGAGGAGGGGGCAGGGGCAGGGGCTGAGCCTCCTGCTGCTGTTGGGGTGGGGGCTGGGATGCTCACCAGACAAACCCTGGCTGGGCCGGGTGATCCCCGAGGTCTTTTTTGGCTGGAGGGGTTCCGTGGCTCCGTGGTTCCCTGATTCTCAGCCCAGGAGAGGCAGGGACCTGGGGGAGCAGGGCCTGAGGAGGCCACAGAGGTGAGCTGAGGGCTGGGAGGCCAGGCTGAGAGAATTGGGGTTCTTCAGGCTGGAGAAGGCTCCAGGGAGCCCTTCCTGTGGCCTTTCCAGATCTCAGAGAGGCTGATGAGAAAGAGGAGGAGAGACTTTGGCCCCAGAGCTGCAGGCCAAGGAGTGATGGTTGGGAACTGGGAGAGGCTGGAGTTAGGTGGCACCTGAGGAGGAGTTTTGGGGAGGATCTGGAGCTTATTGTTTGGTTCTAGAGTGGTTTTTTACTGGGGGCTAGGGCCTGGAGCTCATTTTGGGGAGGGAGCTGGAGCTTGTTTGATCTCCAGCACCACCAGCTGAAAGGCTCAGCTGAAGACCCCCGAGCCCTGCTCCCTCCCTCCCCCGGTGGCTCTCTCTGTCCCAGGGGGCCAGGCCAGGCTGCCCTGGAGGGGGTGGCTGTTGCTGGGCGTGCCCAGCCCTGCCCCCAGGGTCCCTGACCCCGGCTCTGGCTCTCCCCTGCAGCCCCTGGACGCCCTGCATGAGAAGGGGCTGGGCGAGGACCCGCGCTACGGCCAGCTGAAGGGGATGGGGCTGAGGGCCGGGGGGCACACGGGCATGGGGCCTCCCCCCAGCCCCATGGACCAGCACTCCCAAGGTTGGTGGCTGGAGGAGAAACTCCTCTGATCTTTTCCTGGGGAGGGGGGGGAGGGGGGGGGGGGGTCTGTCTGCAGCTCCCAGAGCAGCCCTGGCTCTTTGCTTCTCTCAGAGGTGGGATGTCCACGGGGAAGTGAGGCCAGGATGGACTGGGAAGGTCCTTCCTTGTCCTGTGTCCTCCTGGCCAGCCAGTGCTGAGACCAGTCCAGACTAACCTGAAATCAGTTTTGCTGGCCTCATAACAGCAAGTGCAATGTCCACACGTGGCCACTAGCAGCCAGGAGCTTTCCTTGGCTTGGGGAAGGAGTTGGGAAGGAAGGTTCCTGGCTTGGAGCAGCACTGGGGTGGCAGCAGGAGCAGGGCAGGGCTTGGCCTCCTGGGCTGGCCACTGGGGAGGTCACAGCTCCAATCCTGGCCTCCCTTTGGGGCTCCTCACCCCAAGGAGCCCATGGAGGGGCTGGAGTGTGGGCAGAGAAGGGCAAGGGAGGTGGGAAAGGGACTGGGGAAGTTGGGAGGAGCAGCTGAGGGCACTGAGGGGGTTGAGGCTGGAGCAGAGGAGGCTGAGGGGAGACCTTCTGGCTCTCTGCAACTCCCTGGCAGGAGCTTGGGGCAAGCTGGGGCTCAGGGGCTGCTCCTGAGGGCTGGGAGGAGAGGAAGCAGCCTCAGGTTGCCCCAGGGCAGCTTCAGCTTGGCCAGGAGGAGGAATTCCTTCCTGATGCAGGCCTGGGCCAGGCTGCCCAGGGCAGGGCTGCAGTCCCCAGCCCTGGAGGGGTTGGGAAGCCCTGGAGCTGTGGTGCTGAGGCCAGGGCTCAGAGCTGCCCTGGCAGTGCTGGGCAACCCTTAGCCTCCAGGTCTCCTCCAAGCCAACCCCACTGCATGATTTCCCACTCCTGGGGTTTCCAGGTTTAAACCTGGAGCAGGTTGCCCTGGAGAGCAGCAGTTTTCTGCCATTTTTCACTTCTTCTGCCCCATTCTTCCCCCCTGCAGCCCTGTCAGCTGCCCTCTCACCATCCCTCTCCCCCCCAGGTTACCCCTCTCCGCTCGGGGGCTCTGAGCACGCCTCCAGCCCAGTCCCGGCCAACGGCCCAGCCTCCGGCCCCCAGCTCCCCTCAGGCCCCTCCGGGGTCCCTCTGGATGGCTCTGACCCTCAAGCTTTGGGGCAGCAGAACCGGGGCCCCACTCCCTTTAACCAGAACCAGCTGCACCAGCTGCGAGCTCAGATCATGGCCTACAAGATGCTGGCCCGGGGGCAGCCGCTCCCCGAGCACCTGCAGATGGCAGTGCAGGGGAAGAGGCCCCTGCCCGGCCTGCAGCAGCAGCTGCCGACTCTACCTCCGCCCTCCGGCTCCGGGACAGGCCCCGTGCAAGGCCCGGTGCAAGGCCCAGGCCCGGGCCCCACTCCTCCGAACTACAGCAGACCTCACGGTGAGCCCTGCCCTGGGGCGGGGAGGGGCGGGGCTGCTGGGGGCTGCTTTCCCCTGGGCGTGCCTGGAGCCTTGCTGCTGCTGGGCAGGGGATGGGTGTTTCTCCTGGGGGGCTGGGTCCCCCTTGGGGCAGGGGCTGGATCCCCTTTGGGGCTGGCTCCCCTTTTGGGGCAGGGGTTGGATCCCCTTTGGGGCTGGATCTCCCTTTGGGGGCAGGGGCTGGATCCCCCTTGGGGCAGGGGTTGGATCCCCTTTGGGGCTGGATCTCCCTTTGGGGCAGGGGCTGGCTCCCCCTTGGGGCTGGATCTCCCTTTGGGGGCAGGGGCTGGATCTCCCTTTGGGGGCAGGGGCTGGATCCCCCTTGGGGCTGGATCCCCCTTTGGGGGCAGGGGCTGGCTACCCCTTGGGGCAGGGGCTGGATCTCCCTTTGGGAGCAGAGGCTGGATCCCTCTGGGGCAGGTGCTGGCTCTCCTTTTGGGGCACCCTTTGACCTGTTTGACCCATCTGGGGTAGGATTTGATCCCTTTTGGGCCCACCTTGGCCTGTGGCTTTTGGGCCTGCAGAGGCCAGGCCTTGGGCAGGGCTGACCCAGGCTGGGGCCTGCCTTCAGCCCTGGCTTTTGGGCCTAGTTTGAGCAACACCTTAACCTGCATCTTCCTGCTCTTTGCTTTCCTCTTCCTGCAGGTATGGGAGGGCCCAACATGCCTCCCCCCGGCCCCTCAGGAGTCCCCCCAGGGATGCCAGGTCAACCTCCCGGGGGCCCCCCCAAGCCCTGGCCAGAAGGTGAGTTCCTGGCTTGGGGGGAGCTCCCTAGGCCGTGGTTAGAGATGGGATCCGAAGGGGAGGGGCTGGGTTCTGGGCTGTTAGCCTGGGAACTGTGAAAGGGATTCAGGGGAAGAGAGGAGTTTGTCTGGGAGTAAATCTGGAGCAGGGGGGCAGAGGCTTTGGGGGGAGGCAGAGGCTTTGGGGGGAGGCAGAGGGGAGGTGGGGAGGCAGAGGCTTTGGGGGGAGACAATACTAGTGAAAACGAAGACCAGAGAGGGAACAAATGCTGATGCTGGAGGTGTGGCTCCAGCTCCCCATGCACCCAGATATGCCCCAGGAGCTGAGTGAGGATTTGGGGTAGGGACTGGCAGGCAGCACAAACGAGGGAGGAGTTGTTTCTGTCGGAGGTGCAGTGGCAGTGCAGGAAATCAAGCAGGCACCGGGGAGCATTTCCCTAGGAACAAGTGCCCCCGGGGCTGAGAGGAACCCCGGAATAACTCCACGCTCTTTCCTCCACCCTCTGCTCCTCCTGTCCCCGCCCAGGGCCCCTGGCCAACGCCGCCGCCCCCAGCAGCGCCCCGCAGAAGCTGATCCCCCCGCAGCCCACGGGCCGGCCCTCCCCCGCGCCCCCTGCCGTGCCGCCCGCGGCCTCGCCCGTGATGCCTCCGCAGACGCAGTCCCCGGGGCAGCCAGCGCAGCCGGCGCCCATGGTGCAGCTGCACCAGAAGCAGAACCGCATCACCCCCATCCAGAAACCGCGGGGGCTAGACCCGGTGGAGATCCTGCAGGAGAGGGAGTACAGGTGGGGGCCGGCAGGGACCTGTCCTCCTCCTCCTCCTCCTCACCACAGCCATGCCTTGGCCTTCCCCATCCTCCTCACCACACCACAGCCATGCCTTGGCCTTCTCCAGCCTCCTCCTCCTCCTCCTCCTCCTCCCCATCCCACCAGATGTTTCATTCCTCCTCACTGCCTCACAGCAGCCACACTCCACCTTCACCCTCCTCACCACACCAGAGCTGTAGAACCAGAGAATGTTTCAGTTTGGAAGGGACCTTGAAGGGTCATTTCCTCCAGCCCCTGATGCCTAGCAGCCACTCAGCTGCTGAGAGCCTGCATCTCGCAGAGTCACTGGGTGGTTGGGGTTGGAAGGGACCTCAGGAGATCATCTACATGATCTGGAGATGATGCTCCAGCAGGGTCCCAGGCAGAGCAGCTTCCCAGGCTCACCTCCAGCTGGAGGCTGGAAGCTCTCCCCAGGAGGAGACTCCCCAGCCTCTCTGGCAGCCTCCAAGCCACCAGGGTTCTCCTGAGGTGGCAGTTGGTGCCCAGTGCCCCTTGGGCTGGCCCTGGCCCCCAAGGAGCAGAGGCTGGCCCCAGGCTCTTGCTGAGCAGGGAGAAGATCCCTCTGGGGCTGCTCTTCTCCAGGCTCAGCAGCCCCCAGAGAGATGCCCCAGGTCCCTCAGCATCTTCCTAGCCTCTGCTGTGCTCTCTCTGGGGCTTTCTTGGCTCTCTGCAACTGGGGAGACCCCAGGTGAAGCCAGGAGTGCAGCTGGGGGCTGCCTGGAGCAGAGCAGAGCTCCAGGAGAACCTCCCTGCCCCTGCTGCTCCCCCAGGAGACTCTTGGCCTCCTTGGCCATTGCTGGCTCCTGTCCCATGAGATCAAGTCCTCCACAAATCAGAGCTGTCCTTGCTCACCTCATCCTGGGAGAGGAGCAGAAGCCCAGGGGTTGTGCCCTGGCCCTGAAACTTCCTCTCCCTCCTCCCCAGGCTCCAGGCTCGCATCGCTCACCGTATCCAGGAGCTGGAGAACCTCCCTGGCTCCCTGGCTGGGGACCTGAGAACCAAAGCTACCATAGAGCTGAAGGCCCTGAGGCTGCTCAACTTCCAGCGCCAGGTGAGGCCTCCACCCACGGGGGGGCAGGGACCTGAGGCTGCTTCAGTGCTTCCAAGAAAGCCAAGAGCATCCTGGCTTGGAGCAGCACTGGGTGGCAGCAGGAGCAGGGCAGGGCTTGGCCTCCTG
>VWZX01006829.1:574614-792816 GCA_013399015.1 Galbula dea | reverse complement strand
TTCACTCTGTGTTGAGGATTCACACTTGGGCACATTTGAATTGTTTGCTGCAATGGCTATTTATAGCAGCATTGGCTTTGAAAGTGTTGCCAAGTGAACCTGTTGTGCACTTCTCTTGTGCATTGTGCACTTCTGTTTTATACCTAATTGGCAGGTTTAGATGTGGGGTTTTTTTGATGACTGCATCTCTGAAATACATTTAAGCTTCTCCCATTTTGCACGGCAAAGAAACATTGCAGAAGTCAAGAGCCTAACTTCTGCCTTGTAAGCTTTCAAAATTAGTATATTTATTATGCTTTTTATTAATAAGAAAATATATTCTTGATTGGGGGGAAAAAAGTAATTCTGACCTCAGAAATGACTGCCAGATTAAGTTACATATTTCTGTGGGGAAAGACTTGTTTGGAATAACAGAGATATCACTAACTTAGTTTTTGTCTGTTACCTTCTTCAGTATTGGAGCAGCAGAATCTGCCATTATAATTTGGCACTTTTCAGTGAGTGGTCATAAACAGGAAACCTAAGTTGACAGGAGAGGATATTGAGGCTTTTTAATAGAAATCAGTCATACCTCTGTAAGAGAGTAATTAATAAGTATTTGAGATAACTTATACAGCTTTGAAAAAGTGGCCAAGCATGAGAAAAAAATGAAGGGAATAGATGCCAATAGCAAGTTACTGCCTTGGAAATATAGTCACTCATTCCTATGACATACTGTTCTCTTCTGTTTCTTTCTCCTTCTTTTGAAGTGGACACAGGGGAAGGTAAAAGTCCCACCTGATTTACTCATGCCTGTGTAGAGATCCATTGCAATGCATGGTCACTATTTAAGTTCACCTAAGAGCTCCAGTGAATCTTTCAGTGTCTCAGCAAAAGGTTGACCCAAGATGACTAAAACAATACAAGACTGTACTGGAAGTGAGCACCTTACAGGATCACTAACTGGAGTATTCTTGACCTGACTATTCCAGTGTGGCAAAGCGCTTCCTGGCCTTTCCAAGCAAGAAGACTGCTGTGGAACCGTGGGTACTTCCTGGGGTTTTAACAAATGCCAGAAATGTCCCAAGAAGCCATGTAAGTGCTGTTTTTTCTTCTTATTCTCTTTGGAGTTTATGGCTTTTTGTTTTTCCCCCTGAAGAATTATTTTCTCTTTTTTTTTTTTAAAGGAAAAGGAAGGAACCTAGTAGGAAGAATAAGCTCTGCTTTCATTAGAGACAGGTGGCAGAAACTGGAATTCTCCTGTGTGCTAGCAGAGTTAGCAGGGCTTTTTTCCCCCTTCCTCCTCCTTTAAGTCAGTGATACTGTTGTGTTTGCTCAGTGCAGGAAGGATGATGAGGTTGAATCATCTTGCCTCTTCCAACTGGATTTATTTTTTTGTAAAGGTTGCAGAGAAATGTTAAAGTATAAAGGTGCCAGTTACTGCTTGGAGAGAATGCAGTGACCTCTTGGGACTGCAGGTGAACCAAGCCAAAGTTTTCCAGACTCTGAATTGTCAGTTATTTCTCTATTCTTGCAATATATTGCTCAACAATTAGGCACTGACAAAATCTTCCTTCACTGTTTTGTTATGATTTGCCAGCATATTATGATGAGAGAGAAATTTGAAATGAGTTGCATGAGAAGTGAAGCCTAGTCTCTTTAATTTTTTGTTAATTGTGGTGTTGTTGCACAGGGATAGTAACACTGCTCTGTCATGTCATACTTTCACCACAAAATGAAAGATGAAACGAGATGATTTAACCTCTCTTCTGCAGATGGAGTAGTCCTGCATTTAGTGGGCCAGAAGTAGTTCAGGGACTTGCAGTCATTTTACCCAGGCTTTCCAGGCCCCTGTTATTTGTACAGATAGCAATGCTGGAAGCATGTTAAGTGTTTGAGTATTTTGGAATGCAGTTTTGTCCACAAGTTTTAATGTGACTGTATATACAAGCTCAGCAGAAAATCTACTATTACTCCTACTTCTCTGCCTCCTCTTTCCACAGGAGTCTAATACAATTTTTTGGTCTCTTAGTCTGATCTTCTAGTTCATGAAGCATTTAAATTTTGTGGTTTGGAGTATGTTTATCTTCTGATGGCTTCTGAAAAAAAACCCCTCCTTCATGTCTTTAAGGGCCATAGCTAATAAAACTTTTGGGTATCTAGATTTTAATTGCTGTAGCACATAAATACAGTTTCTATTGCAGACATGTATGCTGTGTTGGTGTATGAATTATGAAATGTGTCCAAAGAAGTAGCAATTTCACTACAACTGTAAGTCCTGTTCATCAGAAGCATAGGGGCATGCCAAAAGTTGCTTGGTGGATGTAGAAAGAAATGAGAAAAATCATGACAGCCTGAAATGTGCCTCAGGCAAAAACTAATTGGAACTACTAATAGAAATTGGAGTGCCTAGTCTGCAGGGAAGTCTGTTTGCCAGTTAGCCACAGGTAAAACACTGGTTGTCATAGCCTGGAATCCATGATGGATGACATGGTGATGGGGCAGCTGCCTAAAGCCAGCAAGCTCAACATGATATGAAAAGCAAGTAAACAGGGAAACACTGGGACAGACCACATCCAAAGTTCTAGTCCCTAAATGCTTCCTAGGTGAGTACAGAGAAGTCTCTGAACTCACCCTAAAACCTTTCCGGAAGGGAAGTCCTCTGCCCTTAAAGCACTGAGTAAGAATGATATTTTGAAATGCTAATGAGATGAGCAGTGTCCTTCTGCTGTAAAAGCTTAATGGCTAGCACACTTCCTCAAGAGGAGATAGTTCAGAGTTCCCTTATCTGCCAGAAGAATTTCTAATCTACATTTTATACCTGTGAGGAGATGCCATAACCTGTGGAATGTAGGAGCAGTTCTTGGAACAGGGCTGGCAGCCCAGTGTCCTTAATTGCTTATGGTATGAGCCATACTCACTCTTGCTTTCTGGCTCAATCTGGAATTGGTTAGCTTTTTAAATTTGTTTTCTAATGTAACTGAATGATTTCAAGAGGAGACAGAGAATGTTGCCACTTGGAATAATGCTGTCCATGTGATTAGAGCACTCCTGAAGTAAGGATTTGTGTCTCCTAAACATAGTGGGATACATTTCTCATCTTTCTAGGTGGGAGCTCTCACAGTACATTAGTGTTTTAAGAAGGGAGAAGATGGGTGCACTGTCTGTTTTCTCCAGATTAAAATACATTGTCATCTACCACTACATTATATCAGGAGTGTGATTTGGTAGGTGTATGCTTCAAGAATATTCACTGAATCTCTTGGGAAGCTTTGGTAGAGGTATATGTATGTAGGAATGAGTTAAGCATAGAATAAATCATTTTTGTTGGAAGAGACCTTCAAGATCATCAAGTCTAACTGCTAGGTCACCACGAAACCATGTCCCTCAGCACCACATCTGCATGTCTTTTAAATACCTCCAGGGATTGTGACTCTACCACTTCCCTGTTTTAGTGCTTTACAGCCCTTTCTGTGAAGAAGTTTTTCCTAATACCCAACCTAAACCTCCCCTGGCACAACTTGAGGCTATTTCCTCTTGTCCTATTGTTTGTTACTTGGGAGAAGAGACTGACCTCCTAGTTGTAGAGGGCAATAAGGTCTCCCTTGAGCCTCTTTTTCTCCAGGCTAAACAACCCTGGTTCCCTCAGCTGCTCCTCCTAAGACTTATGCCATGGCTTATGGCAATCCTGCATGGGTGCAAACAGTGACTTTTCAGGTTTCTAAGAACTGAAGATGCTAACTTCAGAGTGTGATAAATTGCAGGAGTTTAAGCAATCTTACAGCATCTTAGAGTTTTATAGGTGTTCAGTTTGACCTTGGGCACACAACTTGAACTTCAGAATCTGGTTTGGATCTGGGCCTAAGTGTCCTTTGGGCATAGGTGTCAAATTAAGCCTCATGTCAGTATCAAAAGTGTTATGCTTCTGTAGAGCAGAAGATTTCCAAAGGGAAATGTGCATTTATGATCAGATTTACTGGAAGTGTGGAGTGGCTGCTTAGGGATTTGTATTGCATTGAGGGGTTTGGGGTTTTATACAGTAATGAGAATGTTTCAGTGGTGAAAAGAGTATGCATATATGTATTTAAATATATGTTTGCATATATGTTATATATGTATATGATATTGGATGGAAAAACTTGGGAGTCAAGTAAATTATTTGTGAGTTAGTAGTTAAGTGATGTCCATGGTGGTGTCTCAGCAGGTGAAGTTAGTCCCACGTTAGTCCTATGTAATTTTGACCCCTTCTGATATTTCACTAAATTGATATTACTCTCTTTTTATTGTAGAGTTTTTGGAAGCAAACAGACTTCCTCTTACTTTTATGGTTTTATGCTTCAGAAACTTTATAATTGACCTGTTTATTTATAATACATAACGAGGTTGCATTTAACCTGATCTTTTGCAGAACCCACCTCAGCAAAATATGTAAGCATATGCACCAGACTCATCAGCAGGCACTTTTTTCTTTCCTCTATTCAGTCATCTACTTAGGGATGTACATAAGTTTGCCTGTGTCTTGTTGCCAAGGACTTAAATAGGGCTTTGTCACTTTACAAAGTTGTACTTGCTTGTTTTGGGTAGTAGCCACTGCTCTGTGAGGGCTTCTCTCTTGTCACAAAGTCAAATGCCTTGACCTGAGCTGACTCCCTTGTCTGTAAGTTTCCAGGTTTTCAGTATTACTGAAAAACAAAAGAAATTTTGGAACAGATCTCCATTGTTGAGGGCTTCTACAGAAGACAGTTTTTAAGGCAAAGTTCATTTCTCTGTTACATGGGGAATGTTCTGATTCTTCTTGCTATTAGTTAATAATTACAGGTTGGCTAAGTGAGTAAAGGGTAAGTGGTGTAGGACTCCATCCAGCTCCCACATTGAGCTCCTTACTCCACTGTGACATTGCTGCTCTTCATAGAAGGAAGAAACCAGCTGCTAGTAAGCTGCTGTTTCCTGCTCAGTGTGGGAGTAGGAGGATGAGGAGGGAGGGAGAGGTTAAAATTTCTGACCTCACTCCACCACTGCGCTTTCTAGAGCAGCTGAGTCACCTTGGAAGGGAAAGTGCATTGCAACACTGGAAAAGGCCTGGCAGAGCTTATGGGCTGGTCTCCATCTACAACTGGAAGAGCTCTACTCTTCCTCTGTTTTCCCTCTCCAGGCTGTCCTGCTGGGTACCATTCCTGCCCACAAACAGTTAGAGAGACTCTTGGGTTTAGTATGAATTGAATCACGTCTCTAGTGGAAACACAGACAGGTGAGGAGATGATCAGTGCAATTCTGGATCTGACTCTGCCTACAGGAGCAGTAGGAGTTTCACTGGCATTTTTGGGAACTAGGAGTAGGATAATGCATTGCACTTTTAGAAATCTCACCTTGTGTTTCAACTCCCATTGAGAAAAGATTGGAGCTGCCTTGCAAAGAAACATGCAGCTGCCACTTTATGGTGAGAGATTAAAGTTTCACTTTGGAATTTGTGTTACAATGGTTGGAGTCAATGTAAAGACTGTTCAAAACTAGCTGTGTTTTGACCAGCACTATTTTTCTGTGTAACCATTTTATCCCTTTAAGAAATCTCTAAGGAGAATCTTCATGTTCTAATTAAGCAATTATTTTAAATAATTCATGGCTCTTTGAAATAAAACTCTCTCACTCCAAAAACTGCTACCTGAGATCATCACTTAAATTTTTCCAAAGAATAAGAAGAGCTTTAGAACTAATGGAAATAGGTTTTTTTCCACCATAATAGTTACCAGCTTTAAAATAAGCTGCAGGGGTAAATAAGAAATTCAGGCATTTTATGTGAAGTGAAGCCAGCTGAAAACATTATCTTAGTTGTTCTGTCTTACTTGACAGTTTATATACACTAAAGATGGGAAGTAATGAGTTTGGGGTTTTTTTTGGTTATATTTTTCAGAATGCTTTCAAAGGAAAACAAAAGATCTGACCAAATGTTAGGTGTCTCTGTTGTAGTATTCAAATGATGAAATATTCTCTTGACTCTTACTAAAGGCACTTCTGTGATCATTGTGCCAGAAGGTCAGTCCTGTATGTTTAATAAAGTACTGGCCTTTGCCAAAAGGGTAGCTTTTAGTGCATAACCTTGCAAAGAAGTTGCTGCTCTCATTTGTGGTGTTATAACACTTTAAGAATCAATAAACACTCATCTGTAGGCTCAAAGGCAACCTGAAGTGGAGGAAAGAAACAATAAATAGAATAAAAAAACCTAGTCAACAGAAGGCTTTCTACTTTGGCAAAATTGAATTGAGTCTGTATTTTGCAGTGGGGTTTATACCCTGGGTAGTTTACACTGATAAGCCAGTATGTGTCACAGTCTTCTAAAATATAGCAGCTTGGTTAGGTGAATCTCAAATGTGCCTTTTTCTTCTTTTTTTGTCTTGTTTTAAAAGTTTATTTACATCTATTTCCTCTGTATTCCAAATATTTTAATTCAGTGTGGCAGGAGAAATGGTACCCAGCAATTTTGCTTAAATTGAAGATACTTCTGCTTTCCAAAGCTACCTTCAGTTTAAAACCAATGAGTTTCCATCATGAATCTTCAACTTGAACTTTTCCCAGCATGATATTTGTAACCAATTTGTCAACGTAATTACTTGAATATTGGAGAACACCTAGGATGAAAGATAATGTCCTGATTGAAAAGATTTCTATTTTGGAAAAAATAGAAATTTGAGTGGATAACTGAAGACTTCTGTATACATGTGGGAAGAGATGGAATTAAGGTCACCTGTACAACTTTTAATTGGAATTTCTTAGCCTTTTATGCTTAACCATGCATCATCAAAACTTATAATGTGCATTTTTTTATAGCTACATAATAATTAGGCTGTCAGGCTTTCTAAATAAGTGTGTAAATCAGCAGTATTTAACTGATGTCATTGGTTTTGTTCAGCTTACCATGGATACAGCCCTATGATGGAATGCCCACAAGGCTACAAGAGGATTAATGCTACATTTTGTCAAGGTAGGATGCTGCCCACAATTGATTGTCTTTATTTTGAGTTCTAGTTTACTGTGACAGATTCTTTGATATTCATGACTTAGATGCAAACCCCACTGTATGCACAAAGGTTTCCTTGATAGCAGCAACCCAACAGGCATTTAAAAGCAAGTAGGGCCATCAGTATCTTTGGAGGGGTTGTAGCTAGGTGTTGGCAAAACACCTTATTTCGTGGAAACTAGGATCCTTAATCAGGGGCTACAGACAAATGGTCTGGTGCTTGTGAAGGTTGCCAGAAGTAAGCCAGGAAATTGTTTCACTGAGCAGTGACAGGCTGATAGGGAGGGAGAACATATGACTCTGTGTAGAAGCACAGGAGGGAGATGAGTCCTGCCATGGTAGTGTGCAGAAATGGATCCATACCTGACAGGCAGTGGTCATTGCTGGTTGGACTGGGGTTTGATAGTTTTTCTCCTGATACAAGTTTGTACTAGGTAACTAATACTGCAAGAAGTATAAAGCTTTGAACAGTTTAGTGTTGCTATCATTATGCCAGAAGAGAGAGGGCTATAGAGTATAACTTGTATTTGATACATGGAAACTCACATCCCAGGGTTTAATCAGACAATAGAGTTGGATTATCTCCCCAAGAAGCAGGTTGTTGGTGGGGACAATCTCTTAACTTTCTGAAGAGGACAGAGGTGATGACAGTTGCAAGTTCCATTTACTATTTTGTCAAGGCTTTGGTGACTTTTCTGTAGCTCACTAGCAAAAAGGAGGTACAAATAAGTAAAGAATGGGGAAAAGGAATACATATGAAATAAAGCCAGGATGAAATTTAGTCTTACTGAAGCAAGTAAGAGGGGTTACCCTTTTCTTTCAGAGGGCTAGGATTTTGACCTCTGTTTGAACAGCCATCAGAAAAGCTAGCTTCCTATGTGAAAGCTGCTGGCAGGATGCATTTTAGTTCTGAAATAGTCATTGGCATGTGCTTCTCAATGGGTCAGGCAAAAGTGTTCTGTTTGTGTTTAGCTGAAGTAGATGTGCTTTTCTAGGAGAGAAGAGGACAGGGCTAATGAAGAAACACCAGTCCACATCACAGACACAGAGCAAAGCAATAGCAATAGCTGGGAAGAGAAAACTGTTTAAGCTGCAGCCAGAGGAGGATTTGTATTCTTGTAGTAATCCTTAGAGTTCAATTGGAAGGGAGTGGCACAGCATGACCTTCTGAAAGTATACATTTAAATTAGATTATCCTTTGCCTGAAGGATGTGTGTGCTGTGTCCATGCTCTGAAAGGACCAGCATTGCCAGGCCAAGTAGTAATGGGGGTATCTCTCTGAACCCCTGCCTGCAGCTAGAAGAGATTGCTGTTTTCACCCAAATAATGTCCAGTTTTCACTGCCTTTGAAAACTCGGGCCTAAAAGCCTAATTAACCTTTTGTTCTACATTATTTCTGCAGTCAAAAGCCTCCATAGTTTACAAAGCCTGTGTAGTATTAGTGTCATTAATAACCAGATCCTGATTTTTTTCCTTCCAAGTGAGTGAACTAATGTAATGAAACATTCTTCTCTCCAGTGTAGGACAACAAAGAACTGTCTGTGGGTATGCTAATTTGAACAGTTTAGTGTAATTGCTATCAAGAAAGCCTTTTCCCCCCCTCAGTAATTATCTTTTCAATGGGGTGATTTATTATGTGTACACACATGGTTGCCCTAAGGCTGTCATTTAAGCAAGTACAGCTTATCAGAGTTGCAGCTTTGTCAGAATCCACATGCAAGGCTAATTTCTGGTTCCCTGTTTAGAATTATACTTACTGTTTCCTCCTCCTGCTAATGGTTTTCTTGGAAAACTGAAATAGAATGAAAAAACAGCTGGTGAAAAGGCTGGGTTCATTTTTCAGGAAACTTAACCTATTGCCAGTAGAGCTCTTTAAAAAAATCTTATCTTGAAGAACTGGAAAAATACCTGAACACTTGTTTTTCAATGAAGTCAAAATTTGTGCATGGAAGTTCTTGAGAAGCCCCCATATGCTTAAAATTAAATATATATGAGCTTCCAGAAACTAGTACTTGTATGGTGATGGTTCAAGTTCTGTGATCATGTGTTCTGGGGACTTAGGCTTTTTTCCCTTGGCTTAATCATGATGTAAAATGAATTTGGAAGAGCTATTCTGCCCTCCTGCATTTGTCCCTAGAACACAGGAATAAATTTCTTTTTCTCTCCATGTTGTATATATTTTTTACTACTTCTATTACTTAAAAGAGCTTGCTTCATGAGATGTGCTATTTAATGTTACTTAGCTACTAAGTTAACATCCTTCTTTCAGAGAAGTTCTTTTGTGATGATCATCCTGAGAAATAAGTGTATCTCCAGAAACTGGGCTGGCTTGCTGCTTGGACATTGATTCATGTTTGCAAAGTGTTGCTCTACAAACTTCAGTTCCAGTAAATTCTGTGCAGAAGCACAAAATGAGTCAACTTGATCTCTTGTGCTGCTGCTCTCTTAGCTCCCTGAGATCAGAGGGTCATTTCTTAGAAGAAGCAACTGGCTTTTTTCTGTATATATATATTGCAATAGTTGATTAGCAACCAACCCTTGCTGTTTGTTTCTTTCACCCTTTGTTCCAACTCATCAGGTTGTTACTGAAACAATCAACTCTGATGGAGGCAGTAAAATCTGGGTATTATATTTTTCTTAGAACTGGGGATATTAGTAGTAGTTAACCATGTAGCTCTAGCAGAAACAGTTGAAACAGTATTACTGTTTACATTTGCATTATTCACAATTCATGTAGTGACCCCTGACTTTTTTGAGCTTACAGACTTCTTTTTTTCTTGAGAAAAACTGTGTTCTTTAAAACAGCTTAGTTTTCAGTAACTGACTGTCAGAGGATTGTGGTTTTGAGGGGAACACCTTAATAAACTTGTACATTGAGCTCTAGAATTTTGGGTTGGAGTTAAATGCTCCAAGCTGTGATGATTTTGATGAACATAAATCCAATGCATTAAGCATGGAGGTGAAAGCATGAATTCCATTTTATAGGAATGTTTCAAATTCCACTATGTCTGTGACCAAATATGGGCCTCACTCCTTATCTGAAAAGGGGAAAGTAGACTTGTTCCATGTGTTCAAATGAGCTACAAGGCTAAAGGCAGAGAAGACAGCTTTACACCACCTTAGTGCTTCCTGTGATTCTGCATTCGGCCAGCTGGGCCTGGGTGGTCTGAAGAGCTGTTATAATGGTTAACACAGCCAAAATACAGTGAACTTCTCTTCCTAAATTCTCTGCCAGCTGGAGGTTCTCAAAGGGGAACTGATACTCCAACCATCAGCTTTTGTAGGTTGATCTGTAGCAGAGCAGCTCTCTACTGATCAGCTAGTCCTTCTGCAACACTTTGCTTGGCTACAGAGGGCATCAAGCTCTTCAGGTCACAAGACCAATTGGCTCTGAAGCATTTTCATATTTGCTTGCTGAGGAATCTAGTAAGTATTTCAGTAAGTGGGCAAATAAAAGGAGGTTACAGTAGCTTTATCATGCAGCCAGTAAATCACTTGGCATGTTTTACAGTAACCAAGCAAAGCATATTCTTTCAGCAGTAAGTGAAAGGTACAGATCTCATTATAAGTAGGCACTGGAATTCTTCCTAGGATTGGATATTTACACTTGGCATGGTTTGTTATCCTTGGAGAAGGGATACTCAGGCTATGTTATGGTGTCATTAATCCTGGAATAAAGCTGAAATGATTCACTTCCTGAATGGGATTGAATTAGGCATGCCATTGCTCAAGGAAATGTAGGAGAACATTGCATGTAGCTTTCCCATAGAGAACCAAAGTAGCATGGAACAGCAGCTAACACAGCCCCAGACTTTAAATCTACTTTAAAGGCCACTGCACTATTGCAGAATGCAAGCAGAACACTGGAGAATACCTTTTGCAGCACATCCTTTGCTTCAGCACTGAGTTCTGTTCATCATCATGCAGTGGAGAAACCTTGAGACTCTACTACATTGTACCCTTCTATTAGCCAGAGGGAAGCCTTCCATGAGGTGTGTAAGTGCTGTGTCACTTAGGTACCTTAGAACAGATTTTGTTCCCATATCTAACTTCTCTCCTTTTAAAGTTCTGGTTCATGTATGTTTTTCAGGCATCACAATTCTTCAGTGTGTGATGCATGTAAGAGAGCTGAACAACTACATAGATACAGGAGTGAAAGAGCCCAACACTCATAGTATAGATTGGGATGTTCAAAAACTGGGGATTTGGGTCTTTAAGCAAGGAAGAACTGTTTAGAGAAAGGTAACAATTAAGGGTTAAGTTGATTCTCAATATTTTTCTGTTGCTTGGGGGTTTTTTTGGTTTGATTTGGGGTTTCTTGGGTGTTGTTGGGGGTTTTTGTTTGGTTGGGCTTTTGGGTTTTGGTTTGTTTGTTTGTTTTTACTTTTATTTCTTCTGGACTATTCAGCCCTTCCCTTAAATCAGAGTTCTGAGAAGAGAATAGGTTGTTGTATTACTGTTGCCCCTGCACTTAGACTTAATGAAGTTTGGTTTAGTGTTGTGATATTCAGCCCATGCAGTTGCAAACCTGTATTTGTGTGGTGGTGTGTAAAAACTGAGGTTAGTTCTTCATCTGCTTCTATTAACTGTCTGTGGAACAAGGTTCTGGTAAAATACCTTCAACACACTTCTGTTTTGGGGTATTTCTAATGTGAAACCTTGAAGATAACCTTACCCTGGACAAAAATCCAAATCACATTTCTTTGTTAACATTATTAGAAGCCATGAGTAAAGGACATTTTTGTTTCAATATCTGAGTTACTTCTATTATTCCCTTCTTCTATCTGTACTAATGTGTGTGAAGTTCTTTGAAGATGAAATTGTCTTGGACTTGGTAAAACTATATATAAGTGTCCTGGTTTATGACAAGTTCAGTGTTAGCATGGTCTGTCTTGGTTAATGAATACCATCTGATGTTGTTCCCATCATCTTCCTTTGCTTCTGTTTGGTTTCAGAGGGTTGGTTGGTTGAGGTTTTTTTAAGTCATGAAGATGACTTTGTTCATAGTCACCCTTTTCACATGAGTAGACCAGCATTCAGTTAGGCAACAGTTGGTTTAGCTTGGATTTTTTCCCCAGGAAATTCAGTGGCAGTGAGTCATTAACACATTGCATTTTCAGAGAGCAGGTTGGCCTGACACCCAGTAGGCCTATAAAAATCTGTGGGAAGGTATCAAACACTAACTGTGGCTGTTAAGAGAGCCTGCTTTAAGTAGTTCTTAGTGGGGAAGATTCTAGGGTAGATTAGCAGCTGTTTGCTAACAGCCTCTGGGTTGTTTAAGGCTGGAAGCACTGTAGTGGCTTTGGAGGAGAGCATGCTAGCTGACCTCACCATATATTAAGTACCTCAGCCTTTTCCTGTGTCCATGGTGGCAGTGTTCCCCCTCAGATGCAATAAAGGATGGAGATTTTCCTTGGCCTTCCTTTTGTCATTAATGTACTTATAAAAACAGGTTTTGTTACCTTTTTTGACAGTGGCCAGATTCAGAGTTCTAGTTGGCTTTAACCTTTCTGATTTTCTCTCTGCTTGACCTAACAGCATCCCTGTACTCTTCCTGAGTTGCCTGTCCCTTCTTCCAAAGGTGGCAAACTTTTTTTCCTCTGAGTGCCAGCCAAACCCCTGTTCAGCCAGGCAGGTCTTCTCTGCTGCCTTGTCCTTTGGCACGTGGGGACAGCCTGTTCCTACACCTTTAAGGTGTCCTTCTTGAAGAGTGTCCAGCCTTCCTTTGCCCTTCAGGACTGTCTTCCAAGGGACTCTTGTGAACCAGTGTCCTGAACAGGCCAAAGCCTGCCCTCCAGAAATGTAAGATAGTGGTTTTGCTGGCCTCCTTCCTCACTTCAGCAAGAATTGAAATCTCTAGCATTTTGTGATCACTAAACCTAATCTGAACTCTGTACACCACACCTCCCACCAGTCCTTCTCTGTGAACAGTAGGGCTAGTGGGTCACCTCCCCTGGTTGGCTCACAAAAGTCAGACTAGAATGAAAGAGCACAGTCCTTCTTAAAATATGTCTTGATTTTTAGTTTTTGATACTATCTTTCCTTCCATCTCTTAATTTCTTTTGTTTTTTTTTCTTTTCTTCCAAAATCTGTGTGCTTTTTGCACATCTATATGTAATTTGTGTATTTGTGGTTTTGTTGAGGATTTTTCCTTCTGAAATGAACCCAGATACCAAGATTATTCCTCTATTTAGAGTCAAGCATACAGTCTTCCTCTAACTCATTTCCAATGGCAGTCAGTGCTTCATCAAAGCAAGTAGAATTGTTCCATGGTTTAGCATTTGAGGACTGATCTGACAACCCCAATTGCCAAAAGGTAGAAAATTCAATAGTGGGTTCTTGAGAGTTCCAGTGTTTTCTTTGTATGAGCTGTTAAGTATTTCATAGTCTTCCCTTCCATTATGTTCCTTGTCATGCCTGATGTTTCAAAGTGGAAGTTTAGCAACATGTTCTTTCTTCCCAATATGTTTCTGTTTAGGGCTGTTTTAATGCTGTCCTTTGCTAGCTCTTCTGATTTAAGTTCATTCCTTGCAAAAGGCACAAAAGATAATGACACTGAAACAGTTAGGATCTTCCTTTTGGGATCAGTTGGCACTGGGTAGAGCCTTCCATCATGTGTTGAGATTTTGGGGCAAAGAAAGAACCTAGTCAGACTAAGCAACTGAAGAAACTGTCTAAAAATCTTTCAAGTGCATGAGAACAAGCCTGGCTTACTAAATAATTCATGTTAGTGCAATCCTTAAATGATCTTCCTGTGCTCCTCTGGGACATCTTACAGCTCAAAGATTGGACTGCTCAAAAAGTAGACTGCTGTAGGAGAATGTTGCAGCAGAGATTTGTTCTCTTTTCTTCTACCATTCTCCTTTTTAAACAGCCCACTCTCTCTTGAGTTCAGAAAGTCATGTAGTCTGGGAATTTCACTTGAAAATTCCTTAGAGGCAGAGCTGATCCTCTGTAATTCATGTGGTTTCCATCACATTGCAGGCAGGGTTCACTGAGATAAATTATCAGTCCTTGTTGCATGTGGCTAAGTGTGTAGAGGTGAAGTTGATGCAGGTGGTGTCCAGATCCTCGATTAGGTAGAGCCTTGGAAGAGCTGAGGAGTTAACTCAGCACTGAGGATTGGGAAAAAAATCACAGCTGACATAATAACTGTTGAGAGTCTGCTGTGCTGGAAGCTTAAGTGGTGCACTCCTGTGCTGTGGGACAGGTAGCCAAACTTGTGGAGGAAAATTAAGAAGGTAGGAATGGGAAAGTCTTAGGTAGAAAGAATGTGTATAAACATTAGAAAGTATTTCTATTTCAATGTGCTGGCTCTGTTTTTCTGAAAGAGGAAACATGACAATTTATGACAGAAAATTGGGGAGTGTTAGGTTTTTATTTGTCTGTGGGATTTTTTGTTGGTTTTGCTGTTGGTTTTATTTCAAGGTTTTGATTATCAGTGCCAGCCACATTGTTACTGTCTCCTGAAATAAAATCCTAGTTGGACTGACTTGGTTCTAGATGGTATCCAGATGATTGTCAGACAGGTCCTAATCTAGGAGCAAGTTAATTATAGATACACTGTCAAGTGTGTTCAAAGCCTGAGCCTCAGTGCATGGGGTGAATAAATCAGTGAGACCCTGAAAGGGACACTGGTGCAGGTAATAACAGCAAACTTTATCAAAGCAGTTGTTAATCATTACAAAGCTGTGTTCCCATGGGTGCAATCCTTTTTGCCCTACATCATGTGTTCTGTGTTTCCTGAAGGACATTCTTGCTGTTAAGATAGTAAGCTCTTTAGGCTAGAGGTGGTATTTTTCCATTGTGCATCTTCCAGCACAAGGAACCTTCAGGCACTGTAGAATACAATTACCAATAAAAACTGTATTCAATGTGTCAAGCAATGCTCCAGCCTGTATAAAATACACATCACTCAAAACTTGTCTGCAGTAATGTTCCTGTGAGTTATGTTTGTGCAGTCACTCAGTCAGGAACAGAGGGGTTGATAAGCCAGTCAGAGAGTATTTGGTTTTTAATTCAGGGTACTTGAGAATGATGTAGAAATGTAGATGTTTCTCTGTTGATGTTCTCAGCAGTGCTTTAAAAGGTTATAAATCAACTGTTGTCAGTATGGGAAGAAGTGTTGATTGCAGTGTTAGCTTGACCAGTTCCCCTGCACATATTTTAAAAAGATACCTTCTGAAAAAAAGAAGAATAACACCACATGTATCTGGTTATATTTCATTTTCCCACAGATATCAATGAGTGTCAGTTACAAGGAGTGTGCCCTAATGGGGAGTGCTTGAATACCATGGGCAGCTACAGATGCACCTGCAAAATGGGCTTTGTGCCAGATCCTACCCTCTCAAGATGCATACGTAAGTAACAGTGCTAATCAGAGGACCAAAATAGATACAAAGTTGCCCTTCAGATGAGGATTTATTTGGCTGACCCCAACTCTTCTAAGCCGTCCCATTCTTTTTTGCTCTTCTTGCCTCCTCTTCTCAGCTTAGTCACTTTATTTAGGCAGTCTCAGTGCTGGTGCCTTTTTTCTGTCTCCTTGTCCTGGAAGCCTTAGCCTCCACCAGTAGCTGTCTAGGAAACTTGCCATCTTTTCCTGGTTTTCTTGTCACAAAACCTTCAGGGTCACATCTAGCCTCCTCACCCACCCAGTCTTTCTCACCAGCCTGACATTCTCCCTTCCACACTTGTTTTTTCCCCTTTCTGCTAGTTCCCCAGCCAAAACCACCTGTGTCCTGCCATTCCCTCATCCACCTCTGCAGCTTTGACCTGGGCAGTTTCCATTACTAAACAGTCAGCCCAGGATGATCTTTGGCATATTTTCCTTCTGATTAAGAAGGATTAAAAAATGAGAAAGAATTTGGAGAAAGAAAAAGTTGTGAACAGCATGAATGCAAATGTTTTCCTCTGGTAATCAGTTTTTACTTGGTTTGAAATCAAAAACCTCTTCAAGAAGAAAAGAAGACATAGAGAAGAACTAAATTCTCAGGCTTTTGGGAATATTTACAAGTTAAAAATACTTTATTTCCTAAGATCCTTATCTGAGCTACCTTTAGATTTATAAAACAAAGTATAGTCTAGAGCCATAGGTGAATTCTTTCATTTTTCAGCATAATTCTTATGCTACTAGTTAATGATAAATTACTGAGAAAGTTTTTCAACATTTTGAAGAATTGCTTAGTTTTTCAGTTTAACACCAGAAAAAGACAGTTATTCTTTATTTTTGCTGTCATATGTCATGTTGAGAATCAGATAGGCACTGTATTTTTTTTTAGTGAAGTGAACATATTACCTAGAATTGTTAACTGTATGTTGATGTGAATGCATAAATGAGAAAGCTGGATGGATGTTACCTTCCTGTTACCTCATACTAGTCATGCCTTATGGCCTTTGGCTCTTCCACATTGAAAATAAGTGTAATAAGATGTAAATATGTCATTTTCTCCTTCATTAAAAAATCCTTTAGTAGTCTTATTTGCATAGCCTACTTAGAGCCAAATGTTCCAGTGGCTATGTTGCTGGACACATATTGCCAGTGCTTGATGTTAGCCTTCAGCAGCTGGACTTGTGTAGGAGTGAGAGAGCTGGTTCTGACTCTGTATTGTGGCAGCATGGCAGCTGCTGGTTTGGAATTACTTCTATTTTCTTGAAAATACTTTTTATCCCTGATCTAGGATGGGTTAGGATTCATTTCTTTACCAGGAGGGTGGTTAGGCACTGGAACATGTTGCCCAGAGAGGTTGTGGGTGCCCCATCCTTGGCGGTGTTCAAGGCCAGGCTGGATGTGGCCTTGGGCCACCTGGTCTAGCAATTGGCATCCCTGCCTATGGCAGGGGGGTTGGAACTAGATGATCTTTAAGGTCCCTTCCAATCCAAGCCATTCTATGATTCAGGAGGGTTTGATGCAAAATAAGCATTTTCTTTGATGTTGTGGTTCTGGCTGCAGGTTGGCGTTATTGGCTGCAGGTGCTGTTACTGATACATTGAACTGGTGTTGGACATATAGTGATGTTTCTCTGGTTTGCTTTTCATGTGAACAGTACCATCCTCTCTTCCACTTTCATTGCAGCTGATAATCCTGTAGTTGCTGAAGAGAAAGGCCCCTGCTACCGGTTTGTTAGTGCAGGAAAGCAATGCATGCATCCTCTCTCTGTTCAGCTCAGCAAGCAGCTTTGCTGCTGCAGCGTTGGCAAAGCCTGGGGCCCACACTGTGAGAAGTGTCCACTTCCAGGAACAGGTAAGAACTACCCATGAAAAACACAACCTCCTACCCCTACCTTGTGTTTGTTATGCATGCTTCAAAAAAACAACCAATCCAAAACATCACAGAATTGATTTTAAACAAGAAGTGTCCATCAGTAAATTACAGCAGTTCTGTACATGGTAGTAGAATAAACACATATATAGTGGTTTTGCTCATAGGAATTAGTGAATAAAAAAATGGAATAGTCTTTGATATGTTGTGATAAAATTCCTGATTAACAGTGTTTGCAACTTAGAGTAAGTCCTTGAACTTTTATTCTCCATCACATGAAGATAAATTTGTTGCATCTTATATTCTGACTACAGACGCAGACAAGTTACCACAAAACCTAATTAATACTCCTCAGTTCTTAAAGGCCCTGGTGAAAGGATGGCAGCTTTTGAGAAGCAGGATACAGAATGCCATATGTTGTAGTTTACACTTAGTGGGAAGTGTATGGTAGTATCTGTTTTCTAACCTTCATCTCTTCACCATCCATTTTGAGCAACGTGCTAAGTATGGTGTTGCCTTCTTAACAATAAAGTGGTGGTTAAACATTTTGTGCCACCTTTCACTTAAGCAATTCTTTACTTGATGTGCACAAAGCTTACTTGTATTGTCAGTGTTCACTTGGGGTTTTATAGATATGTAAGGATGTGGAAAATGCCAGCTTGGCTGGTCACCACCTTCACCTAGGCTACATATAGCTGATTGCTGCTTTCAAGTGCATTCTATTCCCTGATTTTACTTACACCAAAATGGGAGTCTGTAGTCAAAATCATTTGAATATTATTTTTTTGTTTGAATGTATGGTCAAATTCCTCTTCTTCAAAAGCATCCTTGCTTGTTGTGATATATGTAGTGTCCAGCCTGTTCAGATCCTTAGCACAGGGATTTGTCATGGTAATCTATTGTTCTTACTGAAGTTGCTGCTACAGGTGTCACAGTTAGGATGCAGATAACGTATTTCTCTGGAGTATTTGATAAGATTCCCATGTTCAAAAATACCTAGCTGCTTTGGGAAATCCACAGCTAGCACCAGAGACATGATGAGAGCAGCAGGTTCCTTACTTGTTTGGGCTTACAGAAGTGGAAGTGACCAACATTTTTGAGTGTTTCAATTGTTTTTTTTCAAGCCATAGTTCCCTGCATGACCATTGGGTTGCTGGGTCATTGATTAGGATTTTAACAGTCTGGTTCACTTTCAGATAAATAATGTTTCTGGGGGCTTTTAATGGAGAAGTAATATATTCTCAGGGGATGACTGACAGTTTAAATGCAGATGTGAATATTGCATCAGGCTTTATGCCCAATTGTGTGTATTCTGGAGCAGAGAATCTTTTTACCTACTCTTTATAACGTCATAAAAAGTACATTATTGGATATTATGTGGAATTGGTTATTTTAGTGATTTTTCTTAATGAAAAGACTTCAGAGAAAATCTGTGAGTAGAAAATTCTGATGGGCTGTGTGGGAAACACTTCCCATTTTGTGATAACTTTGATTTAAAAACATGTTCCTTTCTGTAACAGGTTAAATTCATAATCTTTCTATGAAAAATGTGTGAAAGTGGGATACTCCAGAATGGGGTAATGTATTTACTGCAGCATCCCATCTTCATTTAAGACTCATTGAATCAAAAAGTCATGATCTCACTCTGATAGCTCTTAAAATATTTGTACAAAGTAGACCAGCTCCAGAAGAGAGACTGAGACCAGCTTTCTATGCCCACTTATCTGAGCTGTGTTAGAACAAAGCTCACATTTCTGTTCTGCATTTGAGAGAATATGACCTGAAACAAGGTTTCCTACATCTAGAGTGTGCATCAGATTTTCTGTGTCTTTCTCCTGTGACCAGAATTTCCACCCTTGGCTGGGTGTTTTAGTGGCAAGTTTTGATACTTGCATTTCCCAACAAAAAGCATAATTCTGTATGCACTCAGTTGAATTAGTTTGACCCTTCATCTTTCCTACTACTGAGAGACTATCAGAAGACAGTAGGCAATTAATGCATGCAGCAGGTTAATGTATAGTTTAATTCATTCACCTGTACAGTACCTATAGCTAGTATTTTGTGGTTTTATTTTAGATGCTGATTAATTTAAAAATCCTGATGTGTTCAAAGCAGAATTTGTGAACTTATCAGTGCCTCACTCCACACATTTCTTAAGAAGCTGTAAGAAATCACCTCAGGCATGTGGGAGACTCAATCTTTGCTGTTTCATCCCAACATAACTTATCTAGAGCAATGAGGACCATGAAAAACTGCCCCCTTGAGATTCCTGAAGGTCTCCCTGTCCCTGACAGGAGCATAGCTATTATCTTTGATGGGGAGGAAGGCTGACACGTGTTTCTTCTTTGTTCTAGTCTTGCACTAGGACTGCAAACCTGATGCTCATGTAGAGCAGCTGCAGTGATCAGACAGAGCAGGTGCTGCTGCCTGACTTTCCTTACCTTTTTCTGTAGCAGCTTTATAAATGAGGTGATTTCCCCTCTCTTCCAGTGGCGATTTCGGCTTTTTATGATCCCCATCTTATTTTTATCCAGCCCACTGAGGTCAGTAGAAAGACTTATTCAATTCAATGGAATTTGGATCAGGGCTGGTCTGAGACCTCTGGTGTAATCAAATGGGATCCTATGAATGAATGTTGTTGCTGGGTGATATTCTTCTGCTCCTCTAGTGCAGAGGTGGTGAGCTTTTTCCCCTTGGTTTCGGACACAGTGACCTTTCACTCCTTCTGCAGTCTAGCTGATGGTGACAGTTTGCATAGTTAAATTGATACTCAGAAAGGATATGCTTTCTGAAGAGGATTAATACAAAAAATTATCTTGATGTAATGAGAGATTAAACATAACTGAAGAAAGATGGTAATCTGGAGTGGAAACCTCCTGGGAGTAACAGCTAGAAGATGCTTTGGGGATAATGCTGATCATGTTAGCATGCAATGCATAGCTTGTCTTTAATTAGCTTTTGGTAAAAATGTCTATACAATACAAGATAAAATTTATTAGTGGTAGTCATTATATTTTCCACTGTGTCAACATATTGCACTTTTAGACTCCTAAAAGGAATATTTTCCCATCCCAAATCTAGCTGCTTTTAAGGAAATCTGCCCTGGTGGAATGGGTTATACGGTTTCTGGCCCTCACAGAAACAAGCTATATCATCACCCTGCAGTTAGAGTACAGCCACCTGTCATTGGCAAGACCCCGATTACTCAACCTGTTGCTAAAGGTACTTCTCCTCCACCTCTCCCAGCAAAGGAAGAGCCAGTGGAGGCACTGACCTTCTCACAGAAAAGTGAGACTGAGATGGCTGTGCAAGAAGGTGAGAGTGGGAGAATTTAGTCTTTCTCTATTTCTGTGCATGTCTTTTCAATGGTGTGTTTCTTTGTGGAGCAGATGTGTACAGTGCAGGGCAGAGAGACATCACTTCCCACAGCAGAGTGTTCCATGCCATGGAGTCTGTTGGATTACATGATTTACTGCTGAAATTCTATGTGTAGGTGCTGAGACACCAGAGATAGAGACTGCTTTAATCTCATTAATTTCTCTTATAAGAAACAGCAGATATTGGCTCTAAGACTTTTACAAAGGTGCTTACAATCTCTAACATACAACAAAGGACCAATTCAGGCTTTGATTTGCTAGTATTTGGGGTAACAGAAGCTGAGTGGTTTTCATCACCTTCCTTCTGCATCCCATTCATGTGCTCTGCATTCCCTAGGTGTTACCACCTAGCTCAGCCCCTCTCTGCTGGGCTCTTTAACCATTACTTGAATCCTCAAGGATCATTTTCCTCAGACTTTGCTTTCTGCAAGCTCCTCTAAGAATTTGTAACAGCCCAAATAGTCCTGAGTCTAAAACAAATGCAGAAGCAAAGAAATGCAGAAAGCAGCACTATTATAAATACATGGCCAGCAAACCTAACAGGAACCAACTGTACCCAAGAAGAAAGACATTGCTGAAGAACCCACTCATGGTATTGGTTGCTTAATAGGTCATTGCCAAGTGGCAGTTATGGATCTCTGTGTCAGACTGTGATTAAAAAGAGTATCAGTCAGCTGACTTAACAAAATTCTATGGGATGTGTTAACTTTCCAGTTAAAATCACTGCTCTAGTTCTGCTTTCAAACAGAAAATGGAGCTGAACTGACTCTGGAGAGAAAAATAAGCCACTCAAATATACTTACAGGCTTTGCTGGATTATAACATAAACCTCTGGGTTTTCCTGTGTTACAAAGTGGAAAACAGTGGTGTATCAGTTACTAAAATATTACTTTAGGAAATAGCTTGCCACATTTTAGTAAGTCTTAAAACACAGAGGATCTGGAGAAGAAAGGAATATTGGTTCTTTCAAATTAAAAAACTTTAAAATATCTTTATCCTAAGTCAGTAATGACACCAACACAGCTGAATTTTATAGTCCATTTTTGGAGATGTTTACATTTGACATTTTTGAGATTTATTAGAAGTTCTCCAGTTCTCATAATCTAATTCTGAAGAAAGTAGAGCAAGAACAGTGATTCCTTTAAAAAAAAGCCATCCTGTGGAAAATGCTGGTTGTGAAAAGTAAAATGATGTTACAGGTTTTTTACAGAAGTACATAGGATTCCATCAGTAAAAGACAAATTTAAAAAAGGCAAACTGCAATGGAAAATAAAAAAACCTGTGTGAAATTGGGCCCTCTCCTTCCTAGAAGAAAAGTCACTTTTGTGAAGGAAAAAAATAATAATACCAAAAAGCCCAAACCCCAACAAGAAACCACTTTTGCTTGCTCAAAGAAAAGGCAAATTGCAAAACTTGATTTCTTTTTCTTTTACAATAAATTCTTGCAGAACTCTTTCCTAGTTAGTTATCTATCATTATTAAGTTGATTTACCCTCAGAATAATTACAGGGGTTGAATTTTAAAAAGCTAATGAGTTAATAACCTGTGAAGTTTTTGGATTGTTTCTCAGGAAACAAACAATTGAGAAACCTATTAGGTGGCTGAATACTGAGTAAAATATGCTAAGCATTGGTCAGTGTGCAGGATGTTACTCTGGTTTCAGGTTAGTTTTTATGCTTGCTTCAGGAGCATACTTCAAGTGTGCCCCATTTTGGAATGAGGTTAGAGCTGGAATTTTTTTCTGCAATGACAACCACTTTCAGATGTGCTGGTAGTTTTAATCTCTGTAGAATCTAGAATCTACATAGAATCTAGAATTTCTAAGTATATGCTATGTGAAGATTGATTAATTTTCTTTTTTCTTCCTTATTTTAGTGGCAACTGCAGTCCCTGATCAGGTAAAACATGATGTGATTTATCTAGGAATTAGAATGCAGACCATGTGTGTGAGATGTGGGAGGATAAATCTGAAAAGGATTTAGGATTTCTGAGGCACAAACAAGTCACTGGGAACTTCCATTGCAAACCTTGAGGCAAAAAGAGCTCATGTTAGAGCTCATATAGAGCTCATATAGACAGCAGCAGGCAGGTAGTAAGGTACAGGGAAGAGTTTACTTTAACCTCTCTTTAGGGCCTTGGTGCAGGGTCTAATCCTGTGTTGTTCTATCCCATTCTGGAACCTGTGTTCTAAAGAGGATATTGAAAATGCAGACAGTATGAAGGAAGGCCATGGAGAAAATGAATTGAAGAGAAGTAGTATGAAGCATTTGTGACACCTGCTGCAGAGACTTGTATTACTGCCCAAGTTATTTTCCTAGGGTTTTTTAGGATCACTGTGTACTGAGTGAAGAAGAGCAGGTCTGTAGCTGTGTCAAGTCTCCCATTCCAAAGGTTCCAGGTTCTCTGTACTGAAAATAATGGGATTCATTACAAATAACTGCAGCTGAACTTCAGTTCTTTTTCCTAAAGACTTAAAGCATCTAACACTTCCTTGAAAATAAGATGGTCAGTGCCATAGCTAAGAGAGAACCTTTCCCAGTGGTCAAAGACTTGCAGACATATGTGATTGTATACTTTTGTGTGCTGCTGAACTGCAAGTAAATGCTACTTGTAAGCAATTAAAGACCAGATGGTGGAACAGCTATGGAGGGACAAAGTCAAAGATACAATTAAAAGGTCCTTGAAATGGCTGCTTCAAATAAAATCAATGTTAAATTGTATGCCATTGTGTAAACATGGTATTCCCCTGTTGTTTTAGGCTTAAATTGGTGGTAATTAATGATCTCCTCTCAGAAGCCACTCAAGTGAGAATGTTAGCAGTTTCTCAAGCCAGGAGTTTGTGGATTGTTATGACAGCTGAATTAAGAGAATGTTTTCAGAATGTGTATTTTAATTATTCTTTTAGGAATTAGCTTCTCTTGATCAAGAAAAACAGCCTAATCTAGAGCCTGGGCAGCCTCAGCTTTCTCCTGGAATTTCAACAATTAACCTGCATTCCCAGTTTCCAGGTAACTTGTTCTGACTTGTCTTTTAGTATGGGAGAATACTTGCAGTTCTTCAGAGAATGGGAAGGTAGCAGTTGGAACAGAGGTTAATAACAAATCTATCACAGATTCACCAGCAATTTTTCCCATGAGCAGAACACAGATAAAAACATAGAAGCTGCAGCAGGAGGAATTGAGAGGTTGGCACTGGGTGAGTGACTTGTTAGGAGGCAAAGATATATTTCAGGCAAAAGTGATGTCCTGGATTACATACCTGAGAATTTTAGTGTCAGCAGAGTTGAGGCCTTGGACTTCTTTCAAGAGAAAACTTTCCTTAGGTGCCTTCTTGTAGGTTTATGCATAACTTTCACTGCAAAAGCTTTACTATTGTGCTTGCTTGCTTTAACACCTCACTTTTTCTCCCAAGCAGTAGGATGATGGAAAACCCAACTATTTTGTTTTTTCCACTTCATATCTAAGCAGAATAAACTAAAGCAAATCTGCATAGTGTCTGGCTCATTCAGTATCATGTGTGATTTCTTTAAGGTTTGGATTTGTTAGGGTTTTTTGAATGCTTTAAGGGTGAGGGCTTGGGGGCTTTTTGGATGTGATTGATTTCCTTTCCATGTCACACAGTAGTGATCGAGAAGACATCTCCTCCTCTGCCTGTTGAAGTTGCTCCTGAAGTCTCTACTTCAAGTGCAAGTCAAGTAATTGCACCTACTCAGGTTACAGGTATTGTACTTCCTTTACAGAACTGAAATAAAGAGCTGGCTGGGGGTTCCTGACAACATAACATGTTCATGCTACTTCTGATTTATACTAGCAAAAATGATGTAGAAAGGAATACTTTGGGGAGAGATAGGAAGCACAGAACAGCACAGCAATGAGGGTACTGTCAAGAGAGCCAGGACTGGGCCCTTCTAGGCTGTAGCTGCTGGTTTTGTGCCCACAAAAAATGATAGAAGGAAAATTAATAATTCCACCTCAGATTGCATGATCTGCAACCAAAGTCCAGAACTGACGGCTTCTTGGATACAAGTCAGGTCTTCAGACAGTCTGCATGTGTTCATGAAGTGTCTGTGATCATGTTCTTTGAAGGGTATGGACTTTGTGGGGTGTAGGTCAGCATGTTCTACAAAACAGCAGATGAGGAGTTACTGTAAGATCTATTTTGAAATGCTCTTTTGATGGTTGTGCTTCTTCCTTTTTTGATGTGTTAAAGTTGCCTCTTCTGCCAGTCAGCTTTGTTACAGGGAGAGGAGATTACTCTGCTGGGAGCTTACAACAGTTAAAAAAACCCAAAAAACCTAACAAAGAACTGGTGGTCTCCCAGATTTAAAGTTGTTTTCAGGCCTTGATCTTTCATACTACAGAATATTATGGACTTAGGGAGCTATGTGTGAGAGTTTAACATTGAACTTCTTTTCCTTTGCTTAGAAATCAACGAGTGCACAGTGAACCCTGATATCTGTGGAGCAGGACACTGTGTTAATTTACCTGTGGGATACACTTGCATCTGCTACGAGGGGTATGAACTTAATGAGCAGCAGACAAAGTGCTCTGGTATGAATGGATGCTTTCAAAACTCTGCAATAACCACACTCTGAAATGCTTGACATGTACAGTCTGGTCAGGAGAGTTATGCTACAGAGCAGGCAGGAGTTGCTTCCTCTAATGAATGCTTCCAAACTACACAGAAACTGGGGTTTATATGGCAAATAGAATTTGCCTCTGATATAGTCTTTCAGCTGCTCAGAGCTGAACATGAGTCAGTTAAATGGAGTGAAAGCTTTTCCCATTGTGAGATGGGAAAGTAGTGATTAGACAGAGCACCTCTTCTCAGCTTTACATGAGGTCTCTGAAATTGTCAAACTTCCAGGAGGAAATGCACTTCTGTTTGGAGACAGAATGACTGAATTAGTGCCTGTTTCTCAAAATGATTTACCCAGCTACCAGCTCTGCAGCTGGACTAAATCTCATCATTCTGTTAGGTCTTTCTTTTCAGCTTTATGCTGAAAAGAGAAAGTATGTCATAAACATCCCAGAAGCATATTAGTTAGATCTGCAAAATGAGGTCTTCATCCCCTTCTAAGGTAGCAAGTTCTGGAACAGAGGACTTTGGTGAATATGAGACAGAGCCCAGACTGGCTCTACATGAGCTGTTTCAGCTTTGGAAGCAGCTGTGTCAGTATCTTCATTCAGAGTACACTGGTTCCTCTGTAACTTGGGGCAGAAAGAATTTATTCTATCATGTTGCCAGATTAGATACTACCAAAAGTTCAGTAACTTCAGGTGCAACTGCAGTATGAAAAAAGAATTTACACACATACACAGGTGAAAGACAACTTAAAATGCTTGTTTTATCCAAGCTCTGTTTATGTTCCATGCTTGCAGCTTGTGCTCAGCTTGAACTCAGTGTAGTGATTTGAATAGGAATCATGTCATGTTCTTCAGGCCACTGTAATATTCTTTTCACCTAAGCCAGGAAGAGCATTTTTGTCCAACCAAAGCTATGTCATGTATCTTATGCAGCTCTCAGGAAAGCATACACCTCTCAAATGGGTAAAATAATTACAGGATCAGTTGTTTTCAAAAGCATAGCATAGACTGCACAAAGAAAATCACAATTAAATATGTTCTCTGTTGTCCCGTGCTTTTCTTTCTTCTCTAGATATTAATGAGTGTAGCCACTCACCCCATCTCTGCTCCCTGGGACGCTGTGAGAATACAGAAGGAAGTTTCCTCTGTATTTGCCAAGCTGGGTTCATGGCCAGTGAAGATGGAACTGACTGCATTGGTAATTACTGGGCTCCTTTATAGCAAATCAAAATTAAAAGAATGAATCAAGCAGCTGATCTAAAGCCCACTGAGGTCCCTTTTCAGCTTTTCTCCTCAATGTCAGTGGTACTAGACTGATGTCTGGAAGTGTTTGAACTGTCTCTCCCCAGGTCTTGTGGTGAGGAAAGTACTTGAGCAGCTCCTACTGCTTTTCAAAATGATTGTTTGCTGAAAAGCAAGAATTTCTTCAGTATCATGTTTGGTCAGGAAAATTACCTGTTAGTAAAACCACCTCCTGTGGTGGAAAGTACAAGTCTCCAAAACTCTCTAAATCACTAGCAGCTGTAACAAACCATATTAATATATAGCTGCAAACAGACATGGACTATGCAGAGCAATACCAACAGCCTGCATTGGCTGGGACCTTCCTCAGGTTAGTGCTGCCATGGACACAATAGATATGCAGTGCCAGACATTGTGTTTGCAACCTCAAGGCTACTCACTGGCCTTCTTCCTACAGCCTGGTTGCTTCTAGATCTCTTTCTCTCTTCAGTTGCAGGCAGTGAGGTAGAGATGGAACTGCTCAGTAAGAACAGCTGTAGAGCTGTGGCATGCAAACAGCTTCAAAAATCCAAACTTCCTTACTTATGTTAATTAAAGCAGAGTTTAAAAGAGAGTGCAAGGGTTTCAGGGTGAAGCTAAGTTTCTCTTCTCTTTTTCTCCTGCAGATTTTAATGAATGTTCAAGACCTCATACTTGTGGGGAAGGCTTTTGTGTAAATACTGTTGGCTCCTACAGATGTGAATATTGTGACAGTGGATACCAGATGAACAGGAGAGGTGAATGTGAAGGTAGGTTTGGACTTTTCACCACTAGTAATACAGTAACAGTTGCCAAGCCAAACTGCAGTAGGATAAGCTATTTGTTCACATTTACTGCTGCTTCTGATCTCAGCAGAAAACTTGACATCTATGTCTTTGTGTTTGAAGAAGTCTGGCCATTAGATAGAAATACTAAAATAATTCAAGACAGGTTGTCTTCACATTTCATTTAACATTTTTCTACCAAGCATTTCTTTTAGCTCCTTTCAGTTTCCATTTACTAGTTGACTTCAGAGGGAATGTCTTGTCACAGTGATATCTGTTTGTGTTCAGAGTTCCCTTTCTCCATCCCACTTTGTACTTATTTCCATGGATGATTTCTCCATGTTAATCTTCCTGCTGTATTTCTCTCACAGCTATTTTCTTCATTTAATTTGCCTTCAGATATTTAACTTCCCTCTATACACCAGCTGAAAATGACAGAATGTTCAAAAGGACATTGCTTGGTTTATCTACAATATGCCCTGAATAATCAAGTGAAGTTACCACTGCATTTATTCATCTCACAGAAGCAATGCCAAGTGTTACCACTGATTGGAATGATTAACACTGCCTGCTCTTCAGGACAGGCTTAGCACTACTATGGCTTGAGCTGCAAAGGGAGAAATCTCAGAGGGTCCAAGAAACCTTTTTGAGTTCTTTCCAATCTTTTCAGTTATTTTGATACCTGAAACCACAATTCCATTGCTATTGTTTCTATTCTTTAGGTTTAAGGTGCTGCAAAGGAGTTCCCTCACTATGGTCAGAACCATCTCAGGACAGCTCTGTTTAACAGCTCTTACCACCTCTTAACTTGTTAGTTAGTTGTTAATTGTTAGTCCTTCCCTGTATGCTTTACCAAGGTTCTGTTAAAACAAACAAACCAACAAACCTACAGATTTTTCCTATATTATAACAGGTACAGCATGATAAATTTACCTTTTTTTCTTTGGATATATATCTATCTCTATCTAGCAGGTATTTCATGTTACAGAAGGTTCTAGGATATCTCCCCTTCAAAACATCACATTTTTTTCAGTGCAATGTTTTTTACATTTTTTTTTTTTTTAATTTTTTCCTCTTTAGTTTGAATTGTGAACTAAAAACCACCAGCAGCTATTTCACTTTAAAGGTAGTTTTCTTCATGCTTTAGTCTAACTTACTTAGGACAGAAGAAAATAGCTAAGGTGCCTAGCAAATAAGCAAGTTAAAGCTAGTGTGGATATAGTTGCTACTCTGAGCATTTCTAAGAGATTCCTCTCTCTAGTCAAATAACTTTTTTTGGTTTAAATAAATGTTTCACACAGACTCCACTGTTGCAACTCCTTTTTCCAAATCTTCTGTGTTAGTAGAGGATCTATGATTAATATAGGCTAGAAATCAGAATATCACAGTGTGTCAGATTTCTTATTAGCTTGTGTTTTAAGTAATGTGGTGTTAGCCCTCTGTCATTGAACTTAACCATATGTAATTTTTGACAGAGTTTGGTTTCAGAAGTTATTTAAGGTTGCCTAGGGGAAAAACCCTCCTACACTAGATCCATCAAACCAAGGAAATTACACATTTGAGGAATCATTTTATCATGTCATTACACCTACACATTACAGTCACCTTCCTGACAGATCCCACATTCCACAAATAACTCCTCTCCACCTCCTCCACACTTCAAAACCAACTGCAAGAACCCTTCAAGCTGCACAAAAGACACAGAGTTCTCTTACACTCTCTCACTCCATCTTCATTCAGCTTTCAAGCTCTGCTCACACCAATTCTGTCACCAGCCTAACCTGGGAAACATAAAGAGTTCATCTACCTTGTTGTAGACTCTGGTGTTTATGCAGAACAGTGTTACAGACAGAGCTGAGCATCATCACATACCAATATCCCTGTGACATCTCCTTGTGATTTCTTGAGACTTTAGTTTGACTGAAGTTTTTGGTACCATATGCATCATTGATGTTGTGTGTTTGCAGGGCAGATAACAGCCCAGGCAGTTCTGAGAACAGACTTCAGCAGAAATGGAATTTGTTTGGTAATTAAATAGAAAAGTTTCACTGAGAAGCATTTGCAAATCTGCATCAGAGTGGCTGAAGGGCCCTGTTGCATTTCTGATGAGGAAGTATGGACAGTCATGATTCTATGGAAGATTGGGATTTGCCCACAGCCAGGGAGCTGTTTGGCTCTGGGATGTTCAGTTCTGGGAACGTTGTTCTCAGAGGTGCCCCTTCCCTGGTACCAACCTGTCCAAACTTGTACCTTCCTGGCTCTCTCACAGATGAAGTACACAACTCTTTAAATGTATCAGTAGAAGATGAGGACAGTCAGAATAGCTAAAGCAGTTGATTGTTCAGTGTTCTGTTATGGCTTTGACTGGTATTTCCTTTTATCTTCTCTTTTGCAGACATTGATGAATGCCTGACTCCAAGTACGTGTCCAGATGCACAGTGTGTTAATGCTCCTGGTTCTTACCAGTGCATTCCTTGCAGAGTGGGCTTCAGAGGCTGGAATGGACACTGCCATGGTATGTGCAGTCCTCTTTGTATTTCCAGTTCTAGTTGTCATCATGAAATGCAGCATTTCCTGTTCCATCAGTGTTAAGTGATGGAATGTTAACCTGATGACAGCACTGTGCCCTGGGTCACCATTTCATTCAGTAAGAATTGAAAATAGGAGAGTTTTGAAAGCACAGTGATCTCAGACACTATAGATATGAGGAAAGCAAGCTTGAGTTCTTTACCTCTGTATGGAAATAGTCTGGTTGAAAATGCCATGGCACAACTTCCACTTGTTTCATTCTTGTGAGCCAGGTTAGTAGGAGCAGAATAAGAGAAAAGAAGTAGCTGCTCTGCTTAGATTTACAAACAGAACTAAGTTATGGAAGGGAAAATTCTTGGTTCCAAATTGCTGATACTTTTTTCCTTGCATTACTGCATGTAGTTTCCCTTTTTCCTTTGTTTTATGAAATGTTCTAAGCCTAGGCATCTCCCTCACATCATTAGTGATGTGATCAGTCTTCATTTTCTGTTTATCCTAGACTTACTTACCTCATGTTGGAAATGAGCCATGCACAGTTTAAAAAATGCAAGGCAGACAGTTTGTCTCAAAGCTGTAGCTTTGCAATATGGTATAGTTTAAATATAATGGAAAGGAAAATATTTCTGAAGTTCTGTGTGAAGGCTATTTAAGTCCATTGTTCCATAATTTCACTTGCTTCTGCTGTTAGTTTAGGTCAGTTGCAGCTCTGCTGGTTTTCCCCAGTGCTATTTTCAGTATTGGTTATTTTTAACCTCACCTCATTCCTCTGCCTGCACTTTATGCCCTAGAAAGTCTAGTGTAACAATTCTGCAGTTCTTTGATGCTGTTGATGTTGTTATCTTCAGGATTTAAGCCCTGGAACATAGCCAGTTTTGTTTACTAAAGGCAAGTCAATCAGTGCCAGTCTAACATGTAGAATGCATTTGGTTGCAGTTTAGGTAGATGGGTAAGGTCCAGGTAAACAGGCAGAGGCAGCAGGTTTGGGGATTCTGACCACAGCATATGTTTGAAAAATGGTTTTAGAGAGAACAGCTTCTAACACAGCCTTGCCAGCATGAGCTGTGCCTGCTTTTCTGGGCCATCCCTTGCAATCTCAGAAGGATTAGTGGTAAAGGTTATAAGGTATTGGCATCTCCTTGTGCTTTTATCACAGGTATATAGCCAAGAGTAAATCTGTGTAATGCAAGAATGAATGTGCCATTCTGACCTCTTCTCCATACTAAAGCTGCACTGGTTTAAGCTATTTGTGGGAAAAGTGTGGGCAAAATAATCTTCAGCTGAGGATAGTGTGGCCACAGTGAGTTCATAGTGAAACCTCTATTTAAATAAAAAGAAAAGAAGAGGAAGGACAGGGATTGTTAGCCTGAACTGTAGTCCTTGCAGGACTGGGATGACAGCAGTGGTATAGTCATGTGGGCTGTCAGTAGAGTTGAGTGTTTGAGCACAAGGCAGCTCAGATTCAAAACCCTTTATAAAACCAGAATTGCTGCAGAATTGGCAAAGTCAAAAGACACAGGAAAACTGATTCTAACCATGCTTATGGCAGAACTGGAATAAATTCCCAAGAACTTGAATCAATTCCCAAACTGCAAGGTAGTTGTACCCAAGTTAATTCTATACCCTTGTGCTTTCTTTGCATTCCCAGATGTAGATGAATGTCTGTATGGCAATCTCTGTACCCATGGACACTGTGAAAACACAGAAGGCTCTTTCAGATGTATTTGTGGCCAAGGTTTCAAACTCTCTGCATCAGAGAATCAGTGTGAAGGTAGGAAAGAATGCAATTAAAATTCATAAAGGTGCACTTCCCTTTGAGATCCTGTTTTTCATCTGCTAGTGTTCCTTGTGATGGAGAAACACCAAAGTACAACACTGAAGCTAAATAACCCCAACTGTAAGAATAGGTATTGCCATTGTATGGCTTTTATAGTAATTACAGACTCTGACAGTTGGTATAAAGCCAGTCAAGAACATGTAGTAATATTTCTATTGCTAAACTGGAATTTCTGCAACACCTGTGGCATTTCTGTCATTTTGGAGGTTTGAGGTCAGTGGCTTTTACTGGTTTAATTGTTTTTCTTTCTGCCTTTTTTCTTTCATGAAAATCAAAACACCCAGGCTGCACCCTCTTGGAAGCCAGCAGTGTCAGTTAACACTGAGCTGATGTCTGCAATAGTGTTGCTGCATTTCAAGCAGTACATTTAGTAGAGAGCAAGTTTGGTGTCATACTTCTTAGAACAGTACCTGTACTTACAAAGTGTCAGGTTCATCATTTCTTCCACATCTAAAAGCCCCATTAGGACTGCTTCAGTGGAACAAAACAGGGCTGAAGTCAGAGCAGAGTACTCTGAGAGGCAACCTGGAGTGTGTGCAGGAGGTATGAATGTCTCTCTCCTTAGGGAGGGGAGGACTTGTTGGAACCTGTCTCCAGAGGTTAAAGTCTGGGTAAATGTCTCAAAGCTGTGGAAGCACAGAGAAATCTGAATGTTTCTTGTCAGCTGTTGGGTTTTCTTCTTTTCCCTTCTCCCCACCCTTCCCTAAGTGTCTGTGTATAGCAGCAAACACTTTCAGACTTCTGAGTGCTAAAAATAATCCAGTAAAACTAAATGATCATTCATGTAGATTTGTCAGGAAGTTTGAAACAAACCATCAGTGTAAGTTAAGTGTCCTGAGTGAATTAAATGTGCTGTCCAGGACACACAGCAGACTGGTCTTGGGGAAAGTATGTAGACAAAGTTTGACTGCTTCCTCTGAGCCTTCATGGAAAAGGGCCCTTGCCAAGCTGAGCTGGCATGTGCAGACTGTTCTTAAAGTGCACCCTTCTAAAGGAAGGAGCTGTACACATGCCCAGATGCTTCATGCAGCCTCACATGTTTCAGTGATCCTTAAATTCAAAACTCCTGTGGTCACAGAGGACTGTTACTCAAGAGGTCAGACTACATAGCCATAATGCAAGCCTAAAAAACTCCACTGAGGAACTTTCTCCTGCTTGGAGTGTAGTTTCAGCTGTGCCAGAATCCCAGAAGTGACTAAAAAACTATGATACCAACTTAATTACTGTTCCTTAATGAGTATTTTTATAAATGAGGGAGGGAAAAGAGGCTTCCTAGCTGAAACAAGTGTGTGTGTGCTATGTTCTGAATTCAAAGTGCCACTCCCCTGCAATGTTTTTGAGGTTTTCATAGGAAAATTTCAGTTTGATGTTCAAGTCCATCTGTTAACCCAGGCTGACCCCAGTTTATGAGAACTGAAGCACTGAGGGATTTTAGCAGTGCTTGTGGAAGCAGGGAGACATTTCCCCATACTTAGAGGATTAATTCTGTAACAAGGCAAGTATTTAAAGCAGCCTGAAGGTACAGTTCAATACAGGAAGGGCCTCTCAGGGTGCAGCTGAAAACCACACCCTGTTGAAAGGTGGTGATCCTGCTGGAAAGTATTTTGTGGGTCTTGCTGACTCACTGGAGTGATTGGCTTCTCACCTTTGCCAGATGTAAAAGAAACAAAAGCAGTTCTCCTGTGTGTGTGTGCATTTGTGTGTCTGTGTGTACCCACTTGTGCACTGAGGGATGTATTGACACTGCAGGAGAGAATGCTGAATGCAGTCATCTCAGCTGCAACCTGCAGTTTCATATATTTTTATGCATTATATTCTCTGTCTGCATTTGTTAATCAATAAGACCAAGAGAAGCATTAATGGGTATTGGCACTCTGCTGGTTTGTTCAGAATTGGTCATTGCACTTGGTTAGTAATTGGTGTTTTCAGATGTGTTACCTTGTCACCATCTTTTCTGCTGTAGACATAGATGAGTGCCAGCACAGATCCCTCTGTACACATGGGCACTGCAGGAACACAGAAGGATCTTTCAGATGTATTTGTAGCCAAGGCTACAGGTTATCAGCTACTGGAGATCAGTGTGAAGGTAAGCTTGTGAAGTTAAGCTACTGATTCATTTTTTTCTCAGGAGGATCTTGAGTATTTCAGCTGTAGGCATAAACTGTTGAGAATGGGGCAGAAAGAGATGTTGCTTCTCATTCCTTCTGCTTTACTGTCAGCCATTCAACAGTCCCCACCTACACAGCCACACATTTAATGGATTCTTAGAAATGCTCCTTGTCATCTTTCCACATACTAGAGATCAGCACATGTGTTCCCAACAGAAAGACTGGAAGAGCAGTTGACATTACTACCAAAAACAATTAGGTCTTTCCAAACTTTGTTGCTCAGATTCTGACACAGAGGTTCTATTATACAAAAGCTTCTGCCAGCATACACTATTCACATGAGGGCCTTCTAAGTTAAAACTTCTTCTCCAGCTGGTTTTGGGAACCTGTAGCCAGCCACCACAATCCCACATGTGCACTAGCAGGAGAAAATATGTAGTATTAGATGAGCTCCAGGGGGATCTGCTGGAGCTCACAGCTTTCGCTGTCCAGAAGACAGTCTACATACTGAGCTTGTGGAAACAAAAATGAGAGGTGAAAGATGTACAGTAAATGTAGGGAGAAATGCTGGGTTACAGAAACCAGAAACATTCTATTCTCTCTCAATTAGCACAATTTCAGTGTCCAGTAATGGACAAACAGATTTTTTTTGTCAGTTATTTCAGAGCTACTCTCTCTTCTCCATCGTTGGCTATGCCTCCTGATGTGGGACATCTACTGCACTACTCACAGTTAGTACAGAAGTCACCTTGACCATGTGAGACTACTTAATAGCAAGCTCCAGAAAAAATTGTACCTCAGTTGCTTCCTTATTTCACCCTGGGAAGGGAAAATACTCTCAATGAAGGTCTAGCCATACATGTGGTACAGGCACATGAGAGCTTTCCAGTCTCTGGTGTGCCTTCTGTAGCTGGTGATAGCATGGAAGGCACAGCTTCTTACTCCTGCTGTAGACAAGCATGTGTTAAAGAGTGGTAAAAAGCCCTGAACATCTCAAGCATAAGCTACTGTCTCTGATTTTTCTGGAGGTTGTTATGCAGCAGCCATAGGACCTGTGAAGAGTTGCTTCAGAGAAAGGGAGGTTTGCATCCTATACAGAAAATAATGCATTTTGACTGCATTTGGCTGAAGATGCCTTCTTATTGTGAGACTTGGCATGAACTCAGCTCAAGGGAGTTGTTAATTATTTTCTCATGCTTCTAGTCAACATTAATTTCTTTTTAAATAAACCACAGTTTATTTCTCAGTTGAAAATGATTATAAAACATGTGGTTATCAAAAGGTCACAATTTTGTGAACATTAAATGCAGTTTTATCTGCAATAACATTCATTTATGTAAGAAAGCTATCCCTATTTCTTACTTTATTTTTTCAAGCAGGTTAAATCCCAAAGATAGTTGCACTATCTTTTAGTGGAGTCTTTCAGAGAGAAGTGGAGAAATGAGGTCACGTCCTCTTTAATTACAATTGTTACTCATTCCTGCAACACAGGAAAACTTTACAGTTCTAATCAGCTAAGATCCAAGCTTAAGAAATCAGCATAATGAAAAGCAATGGAAAAGCCTTTGATAATTGTTTCTCAGAGGAAACTATCTGCATTACCAGAGAAACAGACTTGGGGAGTTACGAGCTAGGACACTGTGAGGCCAGGGGGGAAGTTGCTTATGAGATTCTTCTTTTATTTGACTCTCTTATTTTCTGTTTGCTTTTGAAACTTAGAGGCACAGCTATCAAATACCTTGTGATCTTTAGCTGTGTTGAAAAACCCTGTAATATCACTGGAATGTAGACACTTGCTGAGTTAATCCTGTACCTGTAATAGCTGTGCTCTGTTCTCCTCCGTTGGGCTGCCTTTAAGCCCGTTAAAAGACAACAGAGAAGAAAAGGCTTTAAGAGGAGACAACACCAGTTCCTGTTCTTGAAATATTTGATTCCCTTGTATCTAGTTTGTACCCTGAAGCTTACCCTGCTATGTGTCAGTCAGCAGGTTTATCTCATCAATATCAAGACACTAGGGCAAAGTCTACAGGCCTGAGACTTGATGTTGGGAACATGTTGCATAGGCAGCTAGGAACTAGACCCTGTGTGCCCTGACTCTGGAGCTGGATGTGTGGCTTGGGTGCAGCACTGTGCAAAAGCAGCCATTCAGCTTTGTGGCCAAGCTGCTGAGCCTGTGTTGAACTGGATAAAAATGGAACTGTTAGCACAGCAGCAGGCACAGTGTGGTCCTTGTCCTAGAAGCCTCCTGTCCATGTGGTGGTTCTGTGAGTAGTCTCTGCAGGTGTGTCTTGTCTGAGGTGACACACAGCTATGCTTGGGCTTGCCCAGATTCTGGGGGATGGCTGAGTCAGGTCACTTCCTGCTCAGTGATCTACTTGTAGGGGTGTAAACATGTCCAAAGACATACATTGCAAACCACAGATTTGCATGAGTAGGCATTTTTGGTGTCTGTCTTGTAAATGTGCTTGGACTTCTTTAGAACTGCATTACTGTGCCACCACAGTCCCTGTTATAGCAGGGTAGAAGGTGATCTGTTATTGTAGCTTTTGTGAGATGCAGATAGCATGTTAGACATGTTTGCTAGGAATAAATGAGACACAAACTCAAATTGTAAAGCTGGCTAGAAATCCAAGACATTTGATGATATGATGAAAAGAAAATTGAAAGGACATCCTACAGTGCAGTAAACTTGATTTCCACATGTGCACACTGTTATTAAAGGACATTGTAACTGTGATTTGCTATGTTAGTATCAAAGTATCCCTGTTAAGGGTTTCATCAGTTCTTACATCATCTAATAATTCAGTTACATTTCTATTTCAGATGTTGATGAATGCCTTCAACACAGTGATATTTGCCTTAGAGGAAACTGCATGAATACTGATGGCTCCTACAAGTGCACCTGCCCAGATGGCTTCCAGCAGATAGCAAATAGGGGATGTCAAGGTATGAAATTGCTAGAGGAATACCTGGATCAGTATTAGAAATGTCCAAGTTTGTAAGTGTAACTTGTGATAGTCACACATCATGCCTCACTACTCTCTCTGCCATCCGTTCTTCTGAGGGGAGCTGGAAAGTGAGAACATGTTCGTCTTCTCAGGGACTGGACTTTGCTTTGGCTGCTTTCCTGTGCACAGTTTGGACTTAACCTGACAGTATGTGTTCCAGCTGATCTGTGTTGAGGATCTTGTGCAACCAACAGTAAATTCCCTGTCAAAGTTCAGGAGTTCTCTGTGACTGCTTTCTAGTTCAGAAAATGTTACATTCAGCATAGGGAATTGCTGTATCAGGGCTTGTGTGAGCAGATGAAAGATAAATCAACTGATCACAAGCTATCAATCAGTGCCAGCTTTAACACTGTTCTTCCCACTCCACTCTGGAAAGTAGGAGTTAGTGCATAGGCTTCATGTTTTAAATGGATAAATGACACAAAACTGAAAGCAGTTGTGAGGCAGCTAAGGGCCAGAGAGTGTTTGTAACAGGAAAATGTGAATGAAAATGGGAAATCATTTCAGGTGAGAGAAAGAAGAGCACCAACTCTGAAAGATACCAACTTGGCTGTTAGAAGGGGGTGAAACTGCAGGAGAAATAGCCAGATCAATATCAAAACAAATGGAAGGAAGAAAGTGTTGATACAATGAATACTGACAGGTTACAGTAGCAAAGAACTGGACACAGCAACACAACATGAAGGGAGATCTTTGGCTAGCAGAGTTAAGTACGGTTAGTCTTATTTTACTGTGTTGGCTCCTTGTTGTTATGATGTTACAGGATACACTAGTAGAATTTTTATTGTCAAAGATGGAAACCTTCAGTATATTTTCATGTCCTGTATTTTGTACTGGGCAGAAGTAGCTAATACTTGTAGCATAAATGATGACTTAGAATCACAAACTTCTTTACATTTCAACAGTACTTTCAAAATATTTTAAGCAGCAGCTAAACAGAGACATTTATAAATGACTGGAAGTTAGTTCCATCAGAGTTCTGTAATAAGTAAGAAAAAAAAAACATAAAAATTTTTGGGAGAATTTACCTGGAGAGATTAGGGGCATGATAGAAGATCCAGATAATAGCCATTAGTGCAGAGTGGGCTTGATCACAGAGTATACTGGGTATGAACAACAATATGTGTTTGAATGTGTCCAGTTCAGTTATATATCAGACATGCTTGTAGCATAGTGGACTTCCTTCTGGTACACAGGCACCAAGAAGAAGTTAGGGGGCAGAGAAAGTCAGCTGAATATAAGCTTCTGGTGCAACCCTGTGGCCACTAGGACTAGTGCACCCCCCAGAAGTCTGAAAAATGAGAATACCCAGCACAAGTAAGCAGATTTGTTTACCTCTATTTTGCACTGATACAGCTGCTTTTGGCACATTGTTACACACTGACATTCTGGTGCCCTCAACTCAAAATGGGTGCTCATCAGCTGAGGAGAGTCAGAGATGAAGCCAAAAAGAGCTAATGGCCTGCAGGAAAAATAATTGAATGCTTTTTAACTGTTTCTTTTGTTAAAGAAAAAAAATGAGAGGTGACTTGGTCATAGCCTTATTATGTTGAGAGGAAACAATAATTGAAAGTAGAGAGCAATTGAATTCAACTGGCAAATTTATCACAGAGTGCAGCATCTGCAAGTTAAATCTGGACTAGGCTAGAAATTAGGAACATGAGTTTTGGTAAGGAGCAGAGTTGAAAAGATTCCAAAACATTAGTAAGTGTGCAGTTTGCTCTTGCAGATGAGTTGCACTCCATTTCCCTAAGATTGTTCATTTTGTTTTCCTGTCTTTTCATACATCATTCTGCTTTGTGTCCTCAGCTGGTTTGGTTTCCAGTATTTTTCTGGCATTTTTAAGACACTGACATCTTAGTCTTGAGAACAGCATGGGTCCTGAGAAAGCACTGGCTATGAAAGTATTGACTGAGAATTCAGAGAGAACTTTATACATGTAGGTGTTGCGAGAAGTGCAGCAGACTGACTTTTCCCTGTGCACCTTTCTCCTTTCCACATACAGCCTCTGACTTCAGGACATTGGCCTAGAAGTTTCACACAAAGGCCAGAATCAGTCTGTATCTATAGAAGATTCTGCAATATCATGAGTCTTGAAATGGTGATAGTGAAAACAGAAGCTCTCTGGTCTATCATAATTGTATGGCTGTAACAGCAGCCAGAATTGAAGCAACAAAAGACAGTTAAAAATAAGAAATTCTGGTATCTGTGGTGATGGATGAATGAGCTACAAGTGGAAGTTTTGCTTGTAAATTTGTGTTTGATCTCAGCATGGCACTGAAAACTCCTTAATGGCTCTCTGTGAAGCAAAATGCAAAACTGCAATTCCAATGTCAGTGTTGGCTAGAGTGGAGCTTACACTGCTATCTTCCAAATCACTCTCATCTGCAGAGAGTGACAGGGTAGGAGGCAGCAGCACATACTGATCCTTATACAGAGTCAAGGAACGATCCCAGAAGATTTGGTGACTCTCAGAATGAGCCTCATTGAAACAGCTATTTGCATTGCTGGTGGAAACAGAAGCTGCTTTTCAGACTAATTGAATTTAGGCTAACTGCTAAGGGTATGGTGATTTGCAAAGCTCTTCATGTCTCTGTGTTTTCAGATATCAATGAATGTGAGAGATCTGACCTCTGCTCACCTCATGGGGAGTGTCTGAACACTGAGGGCTCCTACCAGTGCATCTGTGAGCAGGGCTTTTCGGTGTCTGGCGATGGCCGGAGGTGTGAAGGTGAGACAAGTTGCAATGATTCATTCCCATGGCTTTGCTCTTGTTAGTTGGGTGAGAAGAGTAGACAGGTTGGGTCTAATACCCCAAAATAACTATTTACAGTCCACAATCTGCCACCCATGGGCCCCTTTGGTCTTCTTCTGATAAATGCACCCTGTGCTGTGTTGCTGGTGGAATGCTAAGAAGTGTAACAGGAAATGTGCAAAGTGGGCAATGGAAAGGGAGTTAACAAACTGTGGTTTACTCTTCTTCCTTTTTGATGATTGTGCTGTCTTAACATGGGATGGTATTTTTCTTAGTGAAAAAGCAGGAATAGTAACCTAATTATGGCAAATGATGGCAAAGGAGGGAGCAATATTCTTACATTAAGATACATGAAACCAGAGGGCTTCTGTAATAACAGGAAAATCTGTTCACAAATGGGAATTTATTTCTACCTTACAGCAAGGGTGGAAGGGGTAAGCATATATAAAATGCATGTAAAGTGAGTTTGGAACTGAGGCTTCTGATAAGTTTCACCTTCCTGCCACAAATACTTAGGATTGTTTAATTTAAAGCTGCTTAAATGCATTAGCAGCAAGCCTGAGCTGCCTGAATCTTCTCATTGCTGTGTGTGAGACAACAGAACCTTGCTTCTTGAGACTTTCATCTGAAAAAGGTGCACCAGGAGCTTAGAATTTAGGTGTAAGTGGGGTTTTTATTTGGCTCTAGCATAAGAATACATCCTGTTGCTCATGGAGTGCACACACTTGCTAGGGTGCTACTCTCCTGCCCTGAATTTAAAACAGGAGCCTTGTGCTCGATGGTACCAAGAAGCTAGGTGGCTTTGGGTAGTCCATGATGCTGCCATTCAAAATGAAAGTACAAAATCCCCTAACTGGATGAAGAATGGCTGCTCTTATGGATGAGAGGATTGTTTAAGAGAAGAAGCCTTACTGGAAATGTTCAGAAGGGGAGAAAGTTATATGGTGGGAGTCCAGCAGAATGCATGCAGAGGAGAAGGATTGAGCAGAGAATAGCTTGGTGTCAGAACCTATGGGTAGTGAATCTCAAGCATCAAAGCAAACTGCTCTCTGTCCCAAACTACAGGCCAGTAAATCCATATGTGGTTTTCATGGGCCAGCTCTTCTCATAGGTCACTTAGGGATAGTGAAAAGATTCTTCCTTTTGTGGATGTGACTTGAAACTTCTGTCTATTACATTTACTCCCCCTGCTTTTAGCAGGGGAAAAACAGCATCACAGCATTATTATTTGAGCTGGCATATAACCTGCCATAGAGTTAGTAATATAATAGCTCATGAAATTAAATACACTGCTGGCAAGAATGCTGTTATGCTGAGGTAAGGGAATAAGAGCTATACACTTAGCTATAGCATGACATCAAACACAATATTTGTGGTTTAATTATTATTGATAACTAAAAAAAAACCCAAAATCCTGCAGTGTTTATGGTGCTTTTTCTTCTCTAAGCATTTAGTTTATTTTGTAATGGTGGCCTAAGTTGAAGGAAAGCTTCTCTTTCTGCAGAGGTAAAAACCTGGTCAGGCTAGAGAGAGTGAACCTGAGGAACTCAGTGACTGATGGACAGGGCAGTGTTTTGTGATTGCAAGTAATGGAATAATTCCAGTGTGTGTTCATGGATTCTTTTGGCAGCATCTGTACATTTCATGCAGTGCTTAGGAAGGATATGGTTAAATATCTTCAATTTCTTTGCAAGAAAAATAGTAGCAGGTGTTTTGCCTCACTGTTGAGCATAGCTAGGGAAAAAAACTAAAATCCAAGTGGCCAGAGAAGAATGCAGCCTGCTCTTAGTAGAAACCAAACACTTTTATTCCAAACCAAAGTTTGACTTTACAAGGTTAAGGAGTGTTTTTCTAACTCCCAGAAATTCAAAAAGGCAGAGTTGAATAGAAACACCACTTAAAAATATAATAACAGAAGAAATTGGTGGCATGTAATTTTAGGAGATAGACCAGAAACAGTCAGCCTCTCTGTCTGGACCTCTGACAGTAAACAAAGTAGCACATTTCCTAGGAAGAGTTACTACCGCATATGATGAAGCAGTAAAAAGTGAATCTGCTTTAGAACAAAATAGCCAAACTTCTACTAAAGAGAAAAAGATGAAATCACAAGATCTTATTTCCAGGATTGTGAGTAGGTTTGGAACTTTTTAATGAGAATAAAACAAGAAGTACCCAAGCAGCTGAACGTGCTCCACAAGCAGTTGGTGGTGTGGATGGAATACAGATCAGACTTTATATTCAGAGCTTGGAAAAGTATTTTAATAACTTGGCAAAGTAAGGGTACTTGTAGTCTTCTGAAGCAGCAGCAGCACTCCTCTTCTACCACAGTTAGTTTCTCCATTCTGTCATTTTAATAAAAACAATTCTAAAACTGGGAAGAAAGAAATAATCATTTGAAGGGAGCACTGAGGGATGGCATCAGTGTTAATGTTTGTAGTGGTGGCAGCTTGGTGCAGAAAGGCAAGATGCAACAAAAGGCTCAGAAGCAAAGGGAATGTGTCACATTCCAGATGCTGAGAAAGGAGGTGGCTTCCAGCTGCAGGAGCTACTGTTCTTTACACTAGGTGCCTCTGTGAATTTACTTGTAGTTAAGTGAGTGAGAATAACTGTTTATACCATCAAGGAAAGAACCTGAGGAAATTTTGCTGGATTCAGACACCTCTGTGTACCTGGGGAGCAGATTTTCCATATCTCCAGGCTGCTTTTGTATGGATTTGACTCAGGTTTTGAAAAGTCAGAAACAACAACAACATAAAACGTTGAAGACCCCCATGTGGTTCAGTTCTGGTATGGACTTTTTATAGCCTTTGGCCAAAGTAAACTGAAGAGCTGTGGAGGCTGTCTTTTCTTCCAAAGTGTAGACAAACTTTTGTTGTAGCAGTGATGTTCCACTGTTGCCTGGCCCCAGGCTCAGCAGTTTGGCTTCAGCAGCCTCTCTGAACAGGAGGCTGTCAGAGTGCTCCCTAGCTCCCTGTCAGGCTCTCTGGGGTTTCAGTAAAGGCAGCACTTTACCCAGTCGGCTGCTAGTCAACTGTGTTGGCAAATTCTCAGATTGGAGGTTCTTAAGTCAATACCCTGCCCCAAGCACCTCTTCTGTCTCCACATCCAATCCCCTATGTCTTCCAGGGGCTCCCTCCTTTTTCCCTCTCTCTGCCTCAAGCCCTGAGCTTCACTGCCTGACTCAACAGGCACTCCAAAACAAGTATAGATCCCAGCAGAGCTCTCTAACCTCTGCTTCTTCCTTTCCCCTCACTTACTGTCTTGCATCCTGTTCTCCTACCCTTGTCCACTGAATAAATCACCCATCTGAGCCTGTTGGATGCTTGCATGGAGCATCCACAGATCATTCTGTGATCAAAGAAGAGCTTACAAATCTGGAGACAAGGATGCTGCATTGCCCATTCTTTGAGACAACCAGATGCCTTAGAAGCATGGAAATGAAGGAAACAAAGAGCAGAGCTGTGAACAGTGCATGTTACCTTCACCACCAAAGGCACCTTAAGAGAACAGCTACTTGCTGTGACTGTTGTATGGCTGTAACACATCCATAATTCTGCCCATAGGTAGGAAAGACAAGGCAGCTTTAGGAGAAGGGTATGGTAAATTTAGGACTCTTTCTGGTTAATGTCATGCAGTAGACAACTCACAGCTTCATCAAATCTGCTTAAGTGCTGAAATAAGAAAGCTTAGGTTTCTGCCAAACACAGACTCAAGAATGCATCTCCAGAGTGTGCCCCTGTGAGCTACCTTCATGTTTCACAGCCAGTAATCACAGACTTCACCAGACTTCTCATGTTTGGTGACAAATATGTTTTAGGGGATTGACTGCTTCTTGTCTGGCTGCTGGCTAGAGAAGTAAGAACACAGACAGAAACAAGAATCTTTCTTACACACATCATGGCATGTTGGAATGACCATCCAGCACCATTGCCTCTAGGTGGCCAAAGCCTTTCCTCAAAGGATGTTTCCTCATGACAGTGATGTTTCTGTGGAGTGTTGTGGGCAGCCCTGGAAGTCTCAGAACCAGAGGTCTGTTCCCCTAAGCACACTAGGAAACAGTTCCTCTTACAGACTCTTTGCCATGTAAGTAGATTTTAGAGAGCTTTAAATATGGCATTTGAGGTTGAGTATGCCTTCATCTGGGTCAGGCTGGCAGAAGGAAGAGGAGCAGAGAGTTGAGTTCAATAGGAGTGTGCTTGAGCACACACATGTTTTGCCCTTCTTTAGATCCTGATGTTGTTAGATCAAAGGAGTTTTGATTAAAGCAGGCAGCACTGAGTAATGGATTCTAAACCAGGTTGCAATTACAGAGAACTGCTTTAGTCACTGTACAGACATAGAATATATTGGTTTCATATTCAGCTTTTCCCCTTGCTTTGTCTCCATACAGCAAGAGGATCCCCAGTTCCAAGCCTCGCTCTTTACAGGCTGATTAAAGAAACAAATACCCTTTCCAGCTGTAAAACAGGAGTCCTTGGAGTGAGCTGTCTAGACAAGGAAAAACACTTGGTGCTTGGACCTTCTCTGTAATTTCCCATGCACTGGAAGATCCAATCAGGGTCAGGCTCTGTACCTTTTTATAACAAACCCATCTTCTGTGGCTATGTTATAGACTAAATAAGGAGACTGGCTACAGTTACAAGTTTTGTTTCTGCAGCTTTTTAGTCAACAGCTTTGGTTCATCTTTGGAGAACCATCTGCATGGTCCATTCCCTTGTCTGCTTCCTTTAACATTTTGTCATTAACTAAGAGAAATACTGTAATTTAGGTACAGTCATACAGATATTTACCACATACATATATATGTGTATATATATACATGTATATGTTTACATATATACACATATAACATGTACATTTCACATACTCTGAAATTCTTTGCTGTGCTGAGAGCCAGAATGAGATCTGTGAGCACTTGTGCACAATGGCTGCAACTATGCTCTTGAACTCCTCTTGTAGGCAGAGTGGTTTCAGTTTCACATGCGTTTGACTGTATAATGCTGCTACACTGGCAGAATCTTTAAGTCAGCCAGGGAGATGGTCATATTGAAACTAGGCCTTGCTTCTGTGGTGTGCATATCACATCATGATTGGCAGCTTTGGTGAAGCAGATGGGAGACCCTTGACCAAAACTGCTGTCTCTCATACTTCTGGCAAATTTAACGCTGAAACAATCTCTTAAATAGTATGTGTGCTTGCAGTGAATTTTTGTGTCTTGTCCCTTGTGTTTGCCTTCCCCATGTGTAGATGTCATGACATCTGTTTTCCCAAAGTGGCCCATCTGTTGGGTGTCTGCACTCTTCATGAACTCTTCAGCCTTTGGCTGTCACACAGCTTTGTCTGATGTTAGACTTCTTCCTTGCAGATGTTGATGAATGCGCGAACGGCACCATATGTGGCAGCCATGGCTTCTGTGAGAACATGGATGGCTCCTACCGCTGCCTGTGTTACCAGGGGTACCAGGACACACAGGATGGGCAAGGGTGTGTGGGTGAGTTCCTAGGTGCAAGGAGTCATTCCTGCAAGGTGCTAGTGAGCAAAGAAGTGACATGAGCAAAATGCATTTCTTCACAAGAACATTCTTGGTTTCCATCAGTTTTTGGTAAAGTTACACCATTCACTAGTGTTTTACTTACTGAACTTTGTGCCAGGTGGAAAATTCATAGATTCATAGAATCTATGGGGTAGTGGGCTTGGGGAATTCAGTGTTCTGTGGGTGTTGACAAGGAAAATGGGATTTTGAGGAGAAAAGGGAATTTTCTTTTCATAGTGTAATATGAATTGCACCAAAACCTACTCATTTTGCAATCTGAGTTCAGTGGATTTGATAATAAAGAAAATAAATGTGTCTGAATCTTAAATCTGGAGAAAAGGTAGAAAGAAGAGCAACTATTTGAAAATGAGAAAGAAACCCAAAAAACCCTAAAAACAATGACAGCCAGTGGTCTGCTCTACAAGCAGCAAGTAACCAGCACCAGTTGTCTACAAACTGTTCTGTGGCTCTCAGGGTCCTTTATTTCAGAGGACTGACTACTTATTTATGAATCTACTTAGTCATTAGTGAGTTTAATCCTTCCTCTGAGGTCACACCTGTAATCTGGCAGACAATATTGGCACAGATACAGCAGGTAAGAGAAACAGCTGTCAGTAATGGGTCTGAGTTGATTTATGGTTTGGATTTTTTTTCCCCAGATGTGAATGAATGTGAAATGCTGAGTGGAGTATGTGGTGAAGCCCTCTGTGAAAATGTAGATGGTTCTTTCTTGTGCCTGTGCTCTGATGAAAACCAGGAGTATGATCCCATGACTGGACAGTGTCGCTTCCGTACCTCACCAGGTAAAACTCCTGTGGGTTTTTGTGTGCTTGGCAAGATCCCAGCTGTATCTGTGACCAATGGAAAGGTAAAGATGGTTTCAATGCTAGTGTTGCTTCAACTGCAACAAAAAAATGGAAAACTTTGTTTTCTTGAAAGTGTGTGCATGAGAAGAGGCTAGGATGGTTATGTTGTCAGTGCATCCCTAGTGAAAATGCAGCAGAAACACCTTCTGAATTGTATACATCAACAGACTTGCCAGTCATAATGAAGAGCTGCAGCAGTTGAGTAAGCAATCTCCTTTGCTGTACTGTAACAATGAGACATGAGACACAATCAAGTCTGTGGCCTGAGTGATTTTATTTTTGTTCACGTTTTTACAACCATCCAGCAGTGCACTTGGACAATCTTTAAGGGAGCAAATGATTAAAAACAAAATGTCTGTAGAGCAATATCCTCTTAGTAATATCTACTACAAACAAAAGTCCTCAGAATAGGAAGTTGGGAAAGCAAAAAACCAAACCACAGAATTGTTTTCAGTTTCTTTGAGTGCCCTTGCCTGTTTTACTCCATCTGATGTCCTCTTTTTTCCTAGTAGTCCATTGTACTGGATTTATGACCTTTTGTTGTCAGGTGGTTTGGGTATTGCAAACTGGAAATACACTCATTAAAGAACACATGTTCTAGTATTAGTAATATATCTCATTGCCTTGAATACAGAAGCTCTAAAGGATAGTACATAGTTGAGAATTAGAATAGGTGTGATGTAAAATGAGAATTGCAAACAGAAGTGTGTGTGTGTAAACACAGATACCAGGAGGAATCTGCCTTACTTACACCAAGGTCAGACTTTAAAGGCAAGTACATCCTGAGGGTAGGTACACACCAATCTGGTTTCACTGTCCTTTTGAAAACCTGGTTCTGAAAGCATGTGTTACTCAGGCTGTTTGCTAAGAGTCACCAGAGTCTTCACTGAGGCTCTAGAAGCCATGGATTTCTAGTGGCGGTTTCTCACTTCAGCAGCTACCTTACTGATTCCACCTGTGAATAAGAGGCATTGGAGCACAGCTGCAGTATTTGGGATCCCATTTCAGCTTTTCAGATCCCAGTTGTTTCTGCTCTGGCAGGGGACTAGATGATCTTTCAAGGTCCCTTCCAACTCCTAACGTTCTCTGATTCCGTGATTTAAGCAAACATTGAAGTGTGCTGGTTTTGCAGTATCAGCTGCTATCCAGTAAGAACTGTGTGAAGACTGTTGTGTCACAGAAACAGAACTGAACCAAGTCTGTTATTTCAAGGAGAGTTAGCCACTAAATTACACATTTCCCTTGGCCACTTGCCAATCTGTCCAACTTTAAGTGTAAGCATATAAGCTGGAGTCAAAGCATATGCTAATGTCCTAATTATCCACTGAACCCTATGTTACTAATGCACATTTTTGCATCAAACACTAGCTGAGGGATATTGTGGGGATAAGGTTAAGGTATAGAAATCTATTTCTAATGAATATTTCAGAGTTCAATCTAGCAGCAGCTATACCAAATCTCTCATACAGGCTGTTAATACAAGTCATATCAACAACCTGATAAAATGCTGTGCCTTTACCAGTATTCCTTAGGTAGAGAGAGATTTTACATTTTCTAACAACAAAAAAAAAATGAAATAACAATGATACAGACAAATAAATATTCATTTCCTGTCATATTTTGTCAACACACAGTGAAACCACTTCCAACAACAACCTGCTTGCTAAATAATGTATGAGAGAGAAATTATGAGCTTGTAGACACAGACTGATTGTGGTTTAAAAAAAGATTAATGGAAGATGTGTGTGTCATTTGCTTTCCAAACATTCATGATGTCTTCTAGACTAACCCTCAGTCACAGCTGTGTAAACAACAGACTTTTAAGCTGCTGAAGAGATAATGGGAGGAGAAACCAACACATCATATGTATAAGAGGAATAAACAATGACATGGTGACACTGTCTCCCCTTCCTTCTGGGGCAGCTTCTGGTGTTCTTCCTCTGGTGAACAGCACAATAACTGTCATGCTTTTTCTCCTGTTGAAGGTTTGGCTTTGATTCAGTTGGACAGATGGCAAGTGGCCAAGGGAAATGTGTAATTTGGTGGCTAACTCACCTTGCAGCAACAGACTTAGTTCAGTTCTGTTTCTATGACATGACAGTCTTCACACAGTTCTGATTGGGTAGCAGCTGATACTGCAAAACCAGCACACCTTAGAAATTCATCACATTATGGAAAATTGTAATTATCTGGTGAGGGGAGACCAGAGGCTAAACTAAGAGAGCTGAAATAAGCTCTCAGCTGGGTGTTTCCCTTAATGTACAGCTTGGTTCTTTAAGTGGTTGGGATTAGAAGAAAATCCATCCTGTAACTTGCACAGAGAGGCTGAGCTTGACCTTCAGGAGACAAACAGAGGTGGACAGGATGAGGTGGTCAAGTGAACTTGGCTCTCCCAGGTATACCAGTGCTTGTAAGTGGGCCAGCCTTAAGCTCTTCCTTGAAAAGAACCACAAGGCAAACAAAGGTGGTTTGTAAACAAAGCACTGAGTCAGTTCACTTGACTTCATTGTATCTGCTTTCTGTTGCTCTGGAAGTCAGTCAGTTCCTTTTTGCTAAAATCATAAAGGGCCTAGTATTCTACTGTGGAAAATGCTTTTTTCCCCAGTGAAACTAAAATGAAATGTTTATTCTTCTGAAAATCAGCCCTTTTCAGTTTGTGCCTGAGTTCCTTTATTGGTAAAATGAGGTTGTAATGTTTGCTCAGCTCTCTGAAGAGCTTCCAGATTCCTATGTGAAAAGCACTATATCAGGAGTTGGGCATGGTAGGTAGGTAGTGAGCATGAGAGCAGATTGTTCATGTACTGCTTAAAAATGAAGGAAGTGCAAATGTGAAGAAACCCTCTGTGGTCAAGTTGGAGAACAGGTCTGAAAAGGTCCAAGATAGGTTATCCATTTCTGTTGTCCTTCCCAAGACCAAACAAGTTAAACCAAAATTTGTACTTCACCACTTTCTTTCCAGCTTGACAGTGCTGCTCTTCGCTGTGGTGACACTGAGGTACTGTGGCTCTCCTGATTCTCCTGTAAAACTGATTCATTTCCCATGCCATCTTATATGGCTATTTTCTTTTTGCCTTCAGAATTGCCCATAGAGGCTGATCAACATGAAGATGGGAAGAAGGAATGCTACTACAACCTGAATGATGCTAATTTCTGTGACAATGTGCTTACGTCCAACGTGACCAAACAAGAATGCTGCTGTACATTGGGTGCTGGCTGGGGTGATAATTGTGAAATCTTCCCATGCCCTGTCTTTGGAACTGGTAAGAGGAGGCCTTCTGCCCCTTGCAAGCTCTTGAAGCATTGTGTTTATGTTAATGGTAGTATGCTTTGCCTTCAGAGAGGGCCTGCCCATTCAGTCCCATATTCTGTAGTATTTAGTCCTGACTTATCCGTGGGAGATTTCCACAGAGAAGAAGTTAATAGGAATAATTAATAACTGGTGTAAATCCATTAGCTTCCCTGCAGTTACCTTAGGGATAAAACCAGCCTGGTACTGAGCAGCATTATCTCCAACTCCTTTGAAACAAAGCTGGATTCTCACAACAGCTTTTTCCTGATGCTATGGCAACGTGTGAGGATTTTCCCACGAGCTGGCAGACAAAGGTAGCATTAGGGCCTGTCTGAGGCTGCAGCTATCATGATGGTGTTTCTACAGCACCAGTAGTTACTGAGATATAATATGACATTAGATTTCCATTTTGCTACTTACTGAACAGTTCAATTAATCATGTTGTCTGCAGAATGTTGTTTAACCTCTACATTTTAAATTAGCAAACAGCTATGTGGTATTTGTCCCACATACTGAAAACTGTACTTGAAACATAAACAGTGGTGGCTGAACTCAGAGTACAGATGGAAAAAATCTTGTAAGGGAGAGCATGTGTAAACTTCCTGAGATTAAATACTAAAGATTACTCTTCACACAAGTGTATCATCATGTTTAATTCCTGTTTTAACTATACTTTAGAATCAGTGAAACTGAAATCAAATGCATTACCAAAAAAAAGCCTCTCCACTTAAATATGTTTATTTGATTCTGTATAGTCTCCAAGACACTTAAAATAATTCCCCTCTGTAATCCACACCATGTTCTCCTGTTGCAGTCAATTAGGATTTTTCCTGTATAAGGACTGAAGAATGTGGACAGAGGTTTGTAGCTCAGTTGGGGTATGTCTAGATTGCAGCTCCTGGTATATCTCTGAGAGGCCCATGCTAGCTTTAATTAAGATAATTTGGCTACTGGTATTGTTATAACAGCAGTGCACTATGAAACCCAGTAAGGACTACATTCTCCTGCCAAGGAGCAAGAGAAATGAGTTTGCATGAAGCTCTGGGATGCCCTGGGTGCCCTAGCTAGGTTTTTCAAAGCTAGCTCTACAAACTGAGAGCAGGGGAAGTCAGGTTATAGCATTAGCATCCCCATTTAGCTAAAGGTGGGCATGATTGCTTGATAGATGTGAATAAGGTAAAACATGGCCTCAGGTGTCTCAGAATACCCTGAAACACCTATGTAACACACACCTATGTGAGCAACCTTTTCTGTTTTCTCTCTTTCCTAGCTGAATTTACTGATTTGTGTCCTGAAGGTAAAGGTTTCATTCCCTCTGGAGAGTCATCTTACGGGCTGCTTGCTCAGAATTACAAAGGTCAGTGCTGACTGCTACTGAGTTTAATTGTTTCAGAAGTTCTGGTAGTTGATTGACTAGAAATGTGAGCCAGGAATATAAACATACTCATTCAAATGTTATTAGGTGACAAAAGCAGCTTGTGATATGAAACATTACTGAAAACCATTGTTTGACAGGTTGTTAGGAATGTCAATTATACAATCTCTGTAACATTAAACCAGTAATGTTCTGGTTTAACTTCTACTGAGTGCTGTATACTGTGAGAGCAGGTGCTGAGACCACAAACCTCATACTCATTTACATTGGGAGAGAGAAGAAAAGTTCTGTTAAAGATTAGACCTAGGAGTGAGAATGAATCTAAAAATTGAAAAGAAGTTTAGCATTGGTATTGTCATTACAGAATTTCATAAAACAATCACTGAACTAAAGATTGGAGAGATGTACAAGTGAATTGGTGGGTGTAGGAGGGAGGGATTTGGCATCACTAAGGAGGAAGAGTGAGATCAGCAAAATTCCTATTCAAGTTTGAGAAGTGGCCATCAGTATTAATAATTGGTGAGATTCATTTTCCTGGGCATAAACACGCTTTGTGTTAGCTCAAATGAAGTCAGTGTCTTACCTTTGGGCTATGTGGCAGCTGCAGGAAGAAAGCACACAATGTATATAGTTGTTTCTCCTGGAATTGCTGTTTTACAAAGCAAGAACTAGATGGAGAAAGTACTGTGTTCATATCACATCAAAATGCAGTCAAAATTGCTATTTTTTTCAAGACCTTACTGGAGGCATAGTATCAGATGACTGACAGAGAAGCATTTGCCAGAGTTCCTTCTGGCTACATGACTCATCTCTCAGACCTGATTTTGAGAGATGAGAAGAATTATTGGGATTTGGAAGATTATTGGGTTTTCTTCCTAAAAACTCTTTTGATCTGTGCTTCCTCACTGAGTAGGACACTACTAGGTTTTCCTGTCAAGTTAATGAGTAGACCATGGTTGAGTTCAGTTTTTTGTCCTACTGATATTTTCTGTTATCCTCAGCAGATGTTTCTGTGCAGCTGTAGATTGCATGGCACCTGGAAAAGGTACTAATGGTTATAATGCCCTAAAACCCAGATTCATTCAAACTAATGTGGGTGTTTAAATAGGGTAACTGATGTAACACCTCCACTCTCTGGAGGTGGCTCTTTGTAAAGAACAAAGTGCTGTGGGATGAATCCAGAGACTGATGGTAGCAGGGACCAGTGTTAGACAGACTGACAGTTTATATCTAGACAAGTCAGAACACTGTTACAGAGCTCATCTTAAAGAACCTAATACTCTGAGTGTTTTTATTCAGGGATTGTTGAAGTGTGTTGTTTGTCTTTGCAGATCTAAGAGATCTCTCTGTCATTGCAATGTACATTTGGGACATGCTGTATGTGCAGCACATCCAAATGTGTCTCAGAGAAAATCTGCACTGTTTTTGTTGTGCTGCTCAGGGCTGATACCATCTCTAGCTGCCATAAAGATTGAAGTGTGGAAATAGTTCATCTAGAAATATCTTCCACAAATCCTTGCCATAATAAGACTTTTTCTGCTTTCAGTAAGTTTATTTTGTAATAACCTTAGGAATGGCACAAAGGCCAAACAGCAAATGGATAAGTACTTTTAGTAATGTGATCTTTCTCTGCTACACTATCTTACATGTTCCTCTTGCCTTTGTCCACAAGTTTCTGCTTGTAGGAGCAACTATTTTCTTAGTGGGAATTCTGTATCAGGAGTGGATATCCTCAGCTAGCCTTCCCTGACTCTACTCCCAGGCCTTCCCATTTTCCCTCAGACACAAATCCATGTTCCACAGAAATATAGATGTGTACATGACATTTCTTATTAATCTTTGCACTGTTCTTGCTGCTAAACAGGCAACTTTATAATGTGTAATGTTTGAAGCCACTTAGTGTCTGGAAGAGTGGCTGTGAAACTAAATAGGTTTATAGCCTTTTCAGTTCCTCTAGGAAAAGCTAAGTATTTGCATAATTCACCTTTAAAAGTGCTGTCCAGCTGGAAATGACAGCTTTGGGCTAAAATCTCTGTTGCCCCAGAGTAAATAGGGAGTAAATCAATAGAAGGCAGTGGATGAAGACAATTGGTATAGAGAGGAGAATCACCTACTTTACATTGTGCTCTTTGTTGCCATTTTTACTAGCAGCCTAGCTTTAACAGACTATTCTAGGTAGGTCTAGCAACTGAAAAGTAGGTTGGAAAAAAGGAAGGGAATGGAATTCCAAGAGTAACAAATACATAAATACAAGACTGGGAAAAAAATGTGTCCAACTGTGAAAAGCTCTATCTGAGCTGGCAATATATTTTCCATGAAACCTCCCTGAAAACATTTAGCCTGATTTGAAAGTGTGGTAGATTCTCTTTATCAGCTTTCCCTGTGCCTAGAGCAGCTTCAGCTGTATAGTCAGCAACAGACACAACTGTTCTGACCTGGTGGGAAGCTGTGCATGCAGCTTTGAAAAATGAAGTCACAAGCAGTGTGGATATGAAGATTCCTTACTATGCACAGCAGAGTCACCAATCTGTGTGGAGAGAGGAGAGCAGTTACAAAGGCCATCCATGAGCATAACTGCTTAGTTAGGTTTGTAATTAGATGGTGTGATTAAAGTGGATCCGTGGTGGGAATCCCTTGGGTGAAGCAGATTCTGCTGGGAAATACAGGCTATATTCTTCAGCTGTTTGGCTTGGAGCTAAAAGCAATGTGATAGCAAAGGAAAGCAAGGGGAGCTGCAGACTATTCAAGTCTGTGTGTCACAGAGCTTATTCTGACAAGGGAAAGGGAAGTCATGTCCCACCAGTTTTCCCTTACCCATTCTGGCTACGAGCACACTGTAGCCTCTTTCACAACAGATTTGGGGTTTATTCTGTCTGTGGATATCTGTGTTCCTGGGGCCCTCTGTCAAAAGTGAAGCTTGCCTGAACAGAGACATGCACAGGCTTTATTCCATCTTGCTCCTCTGCATGGCCCCATAATAATGATAGTAACAGAACCTTTCATGTTTTCTCCCCAGATGCTGATGAATGCCAACTCTTTGGACAAGAAATCTGTAAAAATGGCTTCTGTTTGAATACACAGCCAGGGTATGAGTGCTACTGCAAGCAAGGCACATACTATGACCCTGTTAAGCTCCAGTGCTTTGGTAAGTTTGTTTAAAGTGGTCTTGTCACTCTAATGGTATGCAGATGGGCAAAACAAGCAGCCTTGTACAGCAGGATTCCCACCAGAACTGTGGTATTCCCAGTCAGGGGAGAAACACCAGGCCTCCAAACTCCTGTAGCAGCTTTGTAAGAGGCATTGGGTCATTTGCCTTCCCTTGTGCTTGGCTGGGCAGCAATTCTGACTGAGGTGGTGATGGCATGTGGAGCAGGGGTTGCTTTATTTCCTTCCTTTTTCAGCAAATTGCTCCTAGGAATTTGCACCTCCAAAACAGCCACTTTCACTCCTTTAAGTGCATAGTCTAGAGCTGGTACCAACCTTTATGCAGGCAGCACAAAGTGATCAGCTCCCTCCTTAAGTGCATACTGCTGCTTTACTCTGCCAAGGTACAATTTAGCCTTCTGTTCTTTGTGTATGTGGTGAGCAGTGAAAGCCTCTGTGTTGAAGCTCACCTTTCATTTGGTAAGTGTGCTGGTTTTATTATCATAAATTAAAACAGGGAGTATTTTTTTCCAAGACAGGTAGTCTCTACAAGGAGCTAATATGTGAAATTACAGTTCTGGTTATTGATAAGCCCGTTTTAGTCTGCACAACTTTGTACTCCTTTGGTTCTGGTAATCAACTTAAAATTACTCATAACCATGACCCTGGCTTTTGCTCTGTAGGCAGAAAACCATGTATATAATGTGCAGAACAGCATAATGAAAGGAAGTCATTTTTGCAACCACAATAAGAGAGCCTTTCACCTTGGGATTCTGTGATTGTTCTTTATAAAGGGTGGGGTTTTTCCTCATTTAATGTAATTATTTGAGGTTAAATGCTTGCTCTTCCCCATGAGCTAAAGTTCTGCTTTTCTTCTCCAAGACAAACTGAGGAATAGAACTACTGTGGCTAGGTAAGGTGATCCTTTCTCCTGACCAGCTCCTGAAGAATCTCAGAGAGCATGCCCACTTCTAATGCCTGCTGCTGCTGTCCTAAAGGCATAGAAATGAGGGCAGCAGCTGCAGCTGTGCTGGGTGTAAGGCCATGCTTGGCACTCCCAACCTCCCCAGCGAGCCTCCTCCTCCAGATACTCCCTAGTACCTGAGGATTAGAGGTCAGCATCCCGCTGATCTCCGTGGCACAGGCAGGATTTTTGCTGCCAGCAATTGGTATTTGTGGCAATTAACAGGAGGCATGCAGGGAAATCTGCTCCTACCATAGGAAAAGAGATAAAGATGGCTTAAGACAATGCAACTGCTTTATGCTGGCTCTCCTTGATATATTTCCTTCCATTTTCAAGACACGGATGAATGTCAGGACCCAAACAGCTGTATTGATGGCCAGTGCATTAACACAGAGGGATCTTACAACTGTTTCTGTACACACCCCATGGTTCTGGACGCAACAGAAAAGCGATGCATCAGACCAGCAGATTCAAGTGGTATGATCCATTATACATATTACTGAAGTGAGTACACCTCTGTGAGGTGCTGCTGACATGGCTACAGATCCCAGTAAGCTTAGCTTGGAGGAGCCTACTCTGTTGGAGGATTTTGGAAGGCAATGCTTGGACTATCATCTGTTGATCCAGAAGGCATCGTGATGTAGGACTCCCCAGGGCTCCACTTTGCCAGTGCAGGCAGGAGATTGCTGGAAGTATTAATGAGATTAGGCTTGGTGTGGGGAGTCTCAGCCCCCTGACTTAACCAGCTCTGCATCTGCCTCAGCCAGCCTTGTAGGTAATGAGACACAGCCTGCTTGCTGTCTCACTGAGTCTGGGGTTTGGCTGTGGGCTAACTCCAGAGATTCAGTTCAGAGTGAGTGACTGCTTCTAACAAAGCAAGGAATAAAAACAGGAATAACAGGATAGAGGAGGAAATAGCTGAAATTGTATCTGTGCTTTGAGCTGGTTAATATTTGAGGGTACATCAAGCTCACGTTTTCAAGCTGTGGGCTGCAGTGTCACTGCTGAAGTCAGGGTTTGGCATGTTCTTTTAATTGCAGTAGACACTGATTTCAGAAAAAAATGTTAGATGTTATGAGATTCTTAGAAACATCCCAGAATCCAGAGCATTATGCAGTCTGCACAGCTTTGTCTATGCCACACACATCTCTGAAAGAAATGTTACAGTGGTTTTGATTAATATTGGCACTCTAGAGCCATAAAGGCAGAAATCTGGTCCCTGCAACTTGCAATGAATTTTCCTAAGATGCTTCTTTGAAAGGAAATGGGAATACAGACTGAATGCCTGCTTTTGTCACTCCAAATTATAAAACTGATACTTTTTGAGAAGTAATGTGGTCATTCTCTTGCCTGGAACTGTGAAAGAACCACAGCATTTCTATTGTTGAACCTTCAGTTAAACCAAGAGCAGGACTGTCCTTTGGGTTCATCTAGGATTTGAAGAGAATGCAAGGGCCCAAAGGGTCTTCCATCGTACGACATTGGGGCTGACACAGCAATCATCTTCTCAGCCAGCACAAAGAGCTCAAGCCTTGTATCACTACTGGCAATGGCCTCCCTAACACAGAGGAGGAGGGGGCAGGCTGGTTCCTTTGCTGCCAGCAGAATTTGGAGTTGGTTGCAGAAACCCACTGCTGCTCTTCACTGTGTGTTCTGGCAAGTTCTTAGTAGAAGAGGCATCTCCGTGCTGATCACCTTTGCACTGTCAGAACTCAACGTTCTACTCTTGAGCGAGGCTTCAGTTCTGTCCTCACCCATGCACCAGTGCCTCCTGTAAAAATGCAGTGAATAGATATGCACAGAGAAAACAGAACCTTGGTTTGTGGCAACACTTATTTTTTCACTTTATGTTGGAACAAAGTGAACATTTTGCAGATGTCTTTACAAAAGAGTTGTGCTGAGGTTTTTCCTTTCCAACTGGAAGATTAAGTTTACAGTTGCTCTCTCTCCAGTCAGCAGTGATCACAGACTGCTAGGACTAGGAATTGTTCCTACTGAAATCTTTGTCAGAACTAGTATGCCTCTGAAATATTCCAGCTTTGACAAAAATACATGGTTTTCTTAATGTTCACAAGAATGTGACAGTAGTTCACAGCAGTATTCTGTCTCTAACAATAGCTGTAAGTGGATGATTAGGGACCAGAAGAGCAGATAAACAATGCTTCTCCTTACCCTCCCCAGTACTCTCCCAGCCTCCAGCTATTTTCAGCTCAGGGGATTTCCTGAGCCTGATGCAGTTTGTCTGTTCAGTTAATGGGACTCTCTTCCAAGTATTTGTCCAGTCTCCCACTGAGCCCGTGTAAAACTTTTGTTCAGCCCTTCCCTACCCATGAAAGTTCTTTCATGCCTGTTGCTGGCAGTATAAGTAAAGCAAAATAAAAGCTTTTAAAGATTCATTTTGTGGCTTTTGGATTCCCAAATATTCACCTCTGTCCTGACACTATTTTTTTGTCAAGCTCTCTTACCTTCCATAAGAGCAGAGCTGAGTCAGAGTTAAGCATTCAGCAATGACTACTGATTTAAGAAGTTTTATTTCTGAGGTGTCCAACCCAATGTGTTTTTCAATTGGCCTAATAGAGCCAGATCAGAACCTTTTAAGATTTTTGCAAAGCTGAGCACCCAAGGGGTGAGCCACCTCAGGCACTTTAAAATGGTCATGACTTCTAAACAGAAATTTGTGTGGAGCAACATCTGTAAAACCAAGTTCTTCTTCTAATCTACATGTATAAAAATTCTGCATTATGCCAGTCTCTTTTTTCAATAACTGTGCTGTGATCATCATCTAATACTGTCTTCTCCATCAGAACAAACTGAAGAAACTGAGGTCTACCAGGATCTTTGCTGGCAGCATCTAAGTGATGATTTTGTTTGTAGTCGACCTCTGGTTGGAAAGCAAACTACGTACACCGAGTGCTGTTGCCTGTATGGTGAAGCCTGGGGCATGCAGTGTGCACTGTGTCCTATGAAGGACTCAGGTAAGGAAACATACATGTCAGTTCTTGGAGTGAAACTTGAAATACTTCATCAGTTTTAATCCCTTGCTTTTATACTTGGGCTAATACCATAAGAAAGAACAAAGCCCCTAACCCTTCCAGAAGTAATGGAATATTTTCTCAGTAATTGATGGGAAATTGTTACAGTCTAGAATTTGACAATGTAGCTGCTTTTATTTTTTGGCACTCAGAGATTCCTCAGGTGGAGCTATCAGTGACTGGTAGTTAGGAACCTTGCTGGAAACAGGAGGACATTTTTAAGGGTAGCAGAGTTCCTTAACGTGACTGACAGAAACCATCTATAGATACAGGTGCAGTTTGTGTGTGCACACGCTTGATACTCAACAGGCTACATAGCTGGTTTGGATTGTTGTTGCTGGTGTTATACATTCAGATGCATTTTGCAGCGTGGTATTTTGCCAGGCTGGCTGAAATTAGATGTATTTGCTTGATAAGGATCTGGTAAGTTATGGTTTTGAATCACTAAACCTGTCAAAGAATGTTGCTGTTCTGTGGCTCTGTGGTCAGACATTATGAACTGTGTAGGCAGGCAGTTGGAGATGGATAAGGGAGATGGAGTGCCAGTAAGGACTGATGAACTTCCAGGGCATAAAGCTTAAAAGCAAGCTGACTGACAGTCATATTCTTAAAAGACTGTATTTTGTTTCTGTGTTTAGAAGTTACTTTGTTCCAAGATATTTCAAGCTGCTTCTTGTGGCGATTACAAAAGCCTAATGGGTATAGAGAGAAATGTCACTCATACACAGAGTTGGTTCTAAGTTTGGGGAGTGAAGAGGAGACCAGTGAAAGCAGCATAGGTTGATGTCATGCTGTGCCTGGGTCCTGCTCTATACAGTCTGGTACCATACTAACTTCTTCCCTTATGTAAACTATTCTGAAATCTAGTTAGGATCTAGCTTTCTTACTCCAAATGTGGTTTTCAGTAATGTGGTTTTCCATGTAGGAATACCATGCTGCACTAGTGAAGCATTTTATTCTGATCACACCTGGATTACTTGGGCCTGTGTTACTCTCACCATAATGTTGTGGCTGGAAGCAGTCACTGTTTTACATACAGCAAGAGTTAAAACTCAGTGAAGCATTAATCTGGTTGGTTTATGTCTGCTTGGGTTTTGTGTCTTTAGAATTTACTTGCAAGGTCCCTGAACCTGTTCTTATCTCTCTTTACTTGTTTGAGTTTGCTTTGGAAGTGCAGCAACTAAAAAAAGTGCCTGATTTTGATGATGTTGGCTGGAGTAGCTGCTGGCTGATGCTTACCTCAGAAACAGACTGAAGAAGAAAAACAGGGCATGACAGCAGCTTGATTTATAAGACATGGAAATCTCTGAAATGTCTTTGTCAGAACAAATCTTCTAGGAGGACATTCCCAGGCATTGAATTTCTACACCTGCTAGAATAACAATTGCAGTGGAATGAAATATAATAGTGAAAAAAAAAAAAGTTAGAGGGTGGTAGCTGATAGCAAGAACTGTTGCTATGGCCTGGAGCTCCTCAGGTGGAAAGATAGAGCAGAATAAAGGAGTTTTTCTGTGTACAAAGTTCATCACATTGTGACAGGGACCTATCTGTGTCATGCAAGCATAGAATCCTGAGAAAAAGAGGAAAAGCTCTTCCTGGTAGTGAGAGTTCAGGTAGGTACAAGACTTGCTTCTGAAGATTTCTAGCTAGTCACATTTAAAGCAGGATAAATCTGAAAAGGAACAGAGGAGGATTGCCATGATGGTCATGGAGTGGAGAACCTGTCTGGCAAGGGAAGACCAGAAAAGCCAAGCCTAGAGGCAGAACAAAGACTGCAAATGATAAGACTCTCCACTACAGCACAGTCATGGAGGATTCCCACAAGCTTTTTCAGTTAAACAGCAGTGCTGGTGTGAGGAAAAATTTTGAACAAGTTCAGTCTGAGCATATTTAGACTTGAAATTAGATGGATTTTGGTCATTAGGGCCACAAGACTGTGGAGCAGTGATCATGTGACAGCAGTGGGGTGCAGATCCCAGCTAGCTCTCTGAGGAAACTGGAGAAACATGAAAGTTCCTGATGGCTAACATGCTCAGGGTCACCTGGGTGACCCTCACTCAGAGCTGAACAGCACTATGTTGGATCATCAAATCTTTCTCCCTCCAGACATGAGACAGGTTTTATGGGAAGTTTAATATGCTTTGAAAAGTATCTGCTTGAACTGAAACTACAAGGCATTCCAGACACTTTAAATCAACCTTATGGATAGGAACATACTTCCAGAAAAATAAAAGCATATTGACTCTTTATTATGTCAGGACAAACACACAAGTTTCTGTTTCTTAGTGGAGGTGGTGAATGCTCATGTGTTCTTGCACACACACCCCCACACCCCTGGAAGCCTTTCTGTGTTTTCAGGAACATCTACCAAGAAGAAACTAAAGCTGACTAAACTGAATAAATGACTCATTTGACAAGTCTTCAATTTCTAGCAGTTAAAGTGATAGCATTGGCTCAGGAGGGTGCTTTCACACCTCTGGGCCAGTAGGTCACAGGTTCAAGTCCTGGCTGGGGAACCTGGAATTCCTCCATTGAGTTGGCCAGATTTACCACAAAAGGTGTTTGCTTATTTCCCAAATTAGGGGCATGTTAAAGAAGACCTGGGGATGTCAAGAGTGTTAGCACCACGAAATGGGTTGGATCATAAACTGGATCATTTGCTGATCTGTGGTTTCCTTTTACCTTCTCCCCTTGTATTTGAGGATCTAGATGCTGCACTTAAAAAGAAGGAAATACAGCCCTACCACAGGAAGATTCACACTTTAATCAAAGTAACCTCTAACTGTTGTATCCCAGCTTGTCTTGAAAGCACTTCCATTTTTCCTGACAAGGTTTAAATGTCCTGTTTTGAATAGCATCCAGCATAAGGCAGAAACTTCAATAAGAATTGATCCATATAAATGAAAAAGAAATCTCACCCTTTCATCAGCATGAAAACAGAATTTCTGTAGTTGCTAGGATTTCTTTAGCACCAAGAGTTGTAGAATACATATAAATGCTGTCCATCACAAACCTCAGCATCTCTTTTTGGAAGATGTCAGTGAAACTCTAAATTGTCAAACAGCACAATCTGAAGATATTTCTAAAGCAGAAATATCTTCAGCTTTGGCTCACAGATGAGGCTGTCTCCTGAGAGAGCATAAACTTAACCAATTCAGACTGATGTTCAGAACCTTTGGGTGGGAAGGAACATATATTACAGGCAATAAAATATTGTCTTGGCTTTGTCCTTCTCTCTAGTGAGTTCCTTCATGGTGAAACTTGCATTCTTAAATAAGTTGAAGGAGCTGCCTTGGTGTTAACAACTTTGGCTCCTTTTGTGTGTGTGATGGTGACAATTCTGAGGAGCTGGAGCAGAAATAAAACTTGCTTTATGGGCAGCAGTGGTTCCATGGTTATGTCAGGAAAAGGGGTTTTATATAATATTTTGATACTTGCAATATGGAATCATTTTTCTGACTAGAGAGTTTAGGTTTTCTAGGCCTCCAGGTCCAAATAAGACCTCTCCCAAGTTTGCACAGTCACAACAACTGTACATACAAATCAGATGCACATTTGCACAGCTAACAAGCACCTCAAAGGCAGTCAGTCAGTCCATCCAATTTATGTTGCAGTGTCCCTGTCAGCCTAGCTTTCATCACCAATTACAGCTGCTATCTGTGCCAGTACACATGTGCATCCAGCAGCAATCCCCCAACGTGCTTCCCTTGGTTTCCATGCACACATTTGCCTTTAAAAATGTCCTTGACATTTTTGGAAGCATCCATCAGCTTCCTCTTATAGTAGCTATCTTAAGTTATACAAAAATCTGTCTCAGTGCTTCCTTGCAAGTTGTGAGAAAAACTTAGAAACAGATGGAGCAATTCAGACTCAATTCTATTAAAAACACAAGTCTTGTTTTGACTCTGGAACTGTAGTTGGCTTGTCCCTGATCACAGCCAGGATGAGCAAGCAGAGAAGATAAATCCATAGAGAAAAATGGTTTAGTTTTGACTGTGAGTTATAGAAAACTGATTTGATCTGTGTTTTTTTCCTTTTACTTTACATGAAATATTATTTTGAAAGTTTTCATTTCTGTGACAACTAAAATGTCTTTGTCATTGAAAGGTAGTTACACATTTTCCCTTGCTCTCTGCTCCCTTGCTGCCTTCTTGATCTAAGTGTCCTATTGTCATCTCCCTAGGGCAGTGTCATGCTGTTCCCTCATTTGTATACTTTCTGTGCACTAGTCATGCTTTTACCCACTAATCTTGCAGCATTCTGTTTGTTTAGTTCCCTTCCCTGGAAAACTGTGACCAGCATAGAGGCCAGTGACCCAAAATACACTGGTTTTAATTTGAACTGTAGGAACATAGCATAGCAAGGGGAAAAGTTTCAAACAACAGAAACTGTGTGCAGATGCCTGTCTTGATGTAACTTGTTCTGTCCTCCAGAGGGGAGGGACTCTGATGGATTCATGTTTCTCAGGCATCCAAGTCTCCAGTTTACCTTATCTTTGAAAGCTGGCTCTTGTGATCTTTCCAGAATGTGGCCCTCTGAATACCTTTCAGTCTTTGTCCTCTCCTCTCTGCCCACCCTTTCCTTCCTGGAAAACAAAAAAGGCAATCTCAGCAAGGTGGCATAGGTAACTTGTCATTGTTGCTGCTCCTGAATGTGTGCTCTTGGTTTGTAGGTGGCTTGCTGTTGCTCTCCTTGGGTTTATTTCTTGAGCACCTAGTAAGTGAATCAGCACATTACAAAAGACAGGAGATAAAGTCTACACTGCTTGGAGAACTGAACAGAACAAACAGTATTAAGAGAGTATTAGAGATAATTCCAAGTCATCAGAGTGTGTATTAAAACAAAGATAGAAAATGTCTGTAAGGAGGATAGGTGTATACATTCTCAAGTGACTTGACTGTTTAAATGCTCTGTTGCCTTCTGTATTAAAGCTCTATATACAAATAACATAGAAATAATTGAAAGTTAGAGTCACTAACAAATTATGAAGCATAAGAGACTTCAAGAGGCTAATAGATTATTAGTTGCATGGATAGCCTTGGAGAAGACCTTGATACAGTTACAACTCTTTGTAACAAATACTAAGTTTACAGTACTCCCTAAAACAGCTCTCCATCATTTTGTAGCCACTAATTTACTTATAATGAGACCAAAAAAATACAGACATCCAGAACTTGACTGGCAAAAGACCACTGTGGCAGGAAACAAGTTTCTATTGTCAACATTTCTTTATTCTTCTTTAAATAATAAACAGCTTTGCCTTGGCAAGTATGCAATAGAAAATAGTTTTGCACAATCTTCAAACTACCCAACTCTCATGTACATGAGAGCTGCAGCTCTCTAGATATTCAAATGTTTTAACTACTTCCTTCAGAAGAAAAATGTTGTTCCTACTACTAGTATCAGAAAGTGCAGAAATAGCTCTGAGTAATCTCAGAAGCCAGTGTTCAGGTACTGTCTGATGCTCTCCATCAGATCACATTCATGTGGAAGAAGTAGTAATCCACCAGACCTGCTTGGCCTTGTCCCTTGCCATTCACTGGCTGGTTTTGTGTGGTGCTTTCTCCTACACAGGCCAGATGAATTAGTATTTTGTGGTAGAAGATAGATTTCCTTTGCCAAGAACATTTGTGTGCATCTATGAGAAAGTGCTTTTACACTTCTGCACAGCTTTTCTCTGGGCAGGTGTTCAAGCCCTTGGGCATAATGAGTAGCTCAGCACCAAACAATGAAGGGGAGTCAGTCTCAGATGGTAATCTGGCTGTCCCCATATGTGGGTGCTATCTGGGGCTAGATGTGAGGAAGGAAGTATAGGGTGTTTCTGGTCCTATGGCAGCTCTTCAAATTAAGCTCTATAACACAGTATCTCAGGGGGCAGCTGTGCAGTAGGAGATGGAAGCAGCACTTGGTGTATGCCATTTATATTCTCCTGCTGGCTTTGTTTCATGTGCCATGGGATGTCTCTCTTGGGCAGTGTACTTTATCTGGGAGAGGAGAGGGATGTTTGAATATAATTACTAATGTGTGTAAATATATTCTGGAGGATGCACATCAGAGGAAATCACCTTGCATTTGAAGCAGAAGGTGGGGAGATTTACAGTGATCTCTGAGGAGTTCATTCTACAGACTCAGACTGGCACCAGGGACAGTTTTGGATGTGCACAGACAAACTTTGCCTATACTGTGCAGTCTTAAGCTCTCAAGGAGCCAAGTTGCTGACCACAGATTTCAGAGAGATTTTTTGAACACTTTGTTGTTTTCAGTACAAAATAAAACCCTTGCAGGTGGAGGAGATACTACCTGTGAAAATAAAATCACAATGCTGGGCAGAAAGCTGGGCTCTGTGATGCACTGTCTAGAGGCAGTCTGGATTTATCCAGCTATTTGCTGTCTGGGACAGTTCTACACAGCATGAGGTTTCTGGCTCTGTAACCATCTGCAGTTCTTGGATTTTGTATCTGCTTAGGCTTTTTTTGCCTCTCTCTCCTTTGGTGGTTTTCTTTCCCATCCTTACTCTGCCTGATTCTCAGAACACCAGGCAATCTTCACAGAAACAGATGTTAAGTAGTCTGTAACAACAGTAGAGGAGCACCTGGGTTGCTGCATTTTAACACTTCCATTTTCAAATAAATTGCCTTCTATATATTTTAGTAAATGATAATGGAAACAGAGGTAACACAAATTAAAAAAACCAAACTGCATCAGTATTTCAGACAACTGAAGGCTTCATTTGGTCTGCTCCAATTCTGCAGTTCATTTGTGCATGCCAGCTATTGCAGAGAGGCAGAAAATAGGAATGTAACTCTTCCTCCTGTCCATTTCCTTTTGCCCTTTGAGGTTCACAGCCAAGGAGACTTTGAACAGCTCTCCTACTGACACCTGTGGTTTGAAGATACAGTTTGCAGATGAGTGTGGGCTATTTTAGGAGGATTTTTCATTCTGTGATTTCTGCAGGTTGATGACAGTCCAATTTGCTTCCTTCAGGGTGGCTTTTAGCAGCTGTGATGGTCTGGGGTCACTTTTGTTCCACCAGAATGAGGAGTGTAACCACAGATAGCCCTGGAGAGGGGTGCACTGTCAGCAGGATACACAGGATCTCTCTGCTCTTCCTTATTGTGCAGGCCAGAAGAACCTGACCCACAGAATCACAGATTCTGTGGGTCAGGTTCTTCTGGCCTGCACAAGAAGGGAGAACCTGACCCATAATGTTTTGTCCAGTTACTGACTCAAATCTATCCCTGGTGTTATCCCTCTTATGACTTAATAGTCTGTGTTTGGCTCATTAACAGTTTAATGACAATCTTCTGAAGAGAGAATGTTTTCTGGAAATGCAGATTGATGGTGTTTCTAGGAAGATAAGTTTATTTCCAACTAATCCAAACCACAGCTCCCTGGGACTAATGTAATGCAGCCTGTGTTACAAGTGTGATTAGTTTTATATCCTATTTTCTTTTCTCCCTCCACCCCCCAGAGGATTATGCCCAGCTGTGCAACATTCCTGTTCCAGGATCTCGACGACCATATGGACAAGATGCTTTGGTTGACTTTGAGGAGCACTACTCTCCAGAAACTAACCCATACTTCGTTGAAGACCGTAAGGGAGCTTCTCTGTTATGTAAAATAACTGAAATGAGGGTTGTAACTTGGATTAGTTCCCTGTGGCTGGCTTCATTCTTCTGTTTGCTTCTGAGTAATGTGGCCTGTTTACGTTTGAGTTATTCCTATGACACTAGTTTTCAATCAGGTGTTCTGGTTTAAGAGCCAGTATGGTATCAGAGTCCAGTTGGGCTCAGAGTCCAGTATTAATTTTTAATAGAATTAAATAGTTTGTGCCAAGTATACTCAGTTTGTATTTATGAACAGTTTTACAGCTGAAGGTCAAAAGGATTGCCAGTTTTCCTTCTCACAAATTAATTTTCCTTTGGAGTATGGGACAGATCTCTTCAGAGTGTGCCAGCTTTCCATGATTTTCCAGCAGGATTTATATGGGGGAGAAGGAGAGCATGCAAGTCAATCTCACACAACAGAGAAACTGTACAGCACAGGATGATCAGAGATAAGCATGCACATAGCCTTCAGGTTCGATGGAATGGCCTGCAAGCAGTATGAGGGATTCTATACAGCATCTCAGGTGTACTTGAGGAATAGCAGGGTTCTTTACAGGTCTAGCTCAGCTTACTGTTAAGACTTGGGGGAGAGGAATGCTTACAGATCTCAGCATCTTCCTCAAAATCAGCCACACTGTAGAGGTGCAAATGTTGTCACAGTTTTAGGGGGGAAAAAAGTGGAGGTAGCAGAAGGAACTGGTAACTTCCCGAGCTTGGCCTACAAGTTGCCACTGTGCTCCTTCCCAAAGTGCTTTTCCTGTACAAGGAGTTGTTTTTTAAATGACAGTAAGAGGTCAGAACAGGGCAGGAGAATTACAGCAAGCTATTAGAAGGGTGATAGAGAAGAGAGGACTGAGGGGGGGATCGTATCAATGCTTATCAACACTTAATGGGTGGGTGTCAGGAGGATGGGGCCAGGCTTTTTCCAGTGGTGCCCAGTGACAGGACAAGAGTTAACAGGCACAAACTGGAACATAGGAAGTTCCAGCTAAACACAAGGAGGAACTTTACTTTGAGAGTGGTGGAGCACTGGAACAGGCTGCCCATGGAGGTGGGGGAGTCTCCATCTCTGGAGACATTCCAAACCCACCTGGACACCATCCTGTGCAACCTGCCCTAGGTGACCCTGCTCTGACAAGGGGGTTGGACTAGATGATCTCCAGAGGTCCCTTCCAACCCCTAACCTTCTGTGATTCTCTGATGCTGTGAGGGGAAGTGGAAGTGACAGTATAAAAAATTAATGGAGGATGACACAGAGAGAGCAGAGTAGGAAAGGCAAAGCTTGACCAGAGAAAAGAGGGCCTCAAGAACCAAGACAGGATGAATATCAAAAATGGGAGAACAAGCACAAGGAAAGGGAGGAATTCATATTCCAAGGTAGCTTTGGAAATCTACATGTCACAACTGTTCCAACAAGATAAATCAGTAAACAGGTTTTAGAGGCACTACATTAATTCTGTGTTCTAGGGCAGATAGGAAGATGGATCCTTCTCAGTTCTACTCCAGCTCCATTTCTTTGCTACGTGTTCATTATGCTGGTAAACCTACAACTCTAAAAGGTTCTCAGCTTTTTCCTCAGTCTTTTTGATGTGATGGGCTGCCATCTGCAGTCCTGTTATATCACTGCTCCACAAATAGAAACCTAGGGAAAAAACCTGTGCAGGACTAACAGGAGCAGTTCAGTCCTAGAGAGAATCTCTGAACATGTTAAAAATGTCAGATAATTTTTCAAGTGCAAGTCCTTCCTTGTACATAAAAGCAGAACTGTCAAAAAAGTCCTAAGACAGGGAGCACAAAAGGCATTGTACAAACCACTGTGGATACAAAGGCAACTCTTGAGCTCTGACTGCTCACCATCTAGAGTTATGAAAAGGAGCAGTTGGTAGGTTATAGGTATTCATACTGGCACCAGTTGCTGAAGTACCAGCCAGTGTTGTTAACCAAAACCACAACAGGAAAGCAGTCTCTGATTTCTTCTTATTTAGAGAAAGGCAGTGGAGTTTGATTTGTTTGTTTGTTTGTTTTCTTCTGGATGAATTAGAAAGCATCTCTTCCCCCCTACACACACCCCTTATTTTTCTAGAATACTGTTTTAAGGAGCTTTTACCCCAAACTGCTGTACTACTCCTCACCTTGGTTTCTGTAAAGGTTGATACACACAGCAGTTCAAATCAAAGATGCTGTTTGAAAACACTGATTTATCCTTTAAAACATATACTGCCAAAGTATGCAATTTCCTTAAAAAACAACACCACCAAAACACAGGGGTTTTAGCACAAATTAAAGACCTGAGTTCACAAAGTTACTCAGTTCTCATCTTGAAACATGTCCCAGCACTTTCCTAGTGCATTGAAAAACTCCAGATGGTGCAGATCTGCTCAAATTGACCTATTTTCTGCAAAGTCAAGTCACATTCCAGTAAAATTCTGAGAGAATTTCAGCCTCTCACTATACATGCAGTAGCTCTCTAACTGACTTGTTTGCAATTCTTTCTCCTCCCAGGTTTTCTGAACAGCTTTGAGGAGTTACAAGCAGAGGAATGTGGTATTCTGAATGGATGTGAAAATGGCAGATGTGTAAGAGTCCAGGAAGGCTACACCTGTGACTGCTTTGATGGTTATCATCTGGACATGGCCAAAATGACTTGTGTTGGTGAGGACAGCATAATACTACTTCTGTTACTGTCAGTTTACTCAGTTACTTATCTAAGGAGGTCTGGACCAAAGGGGTTAGAGATGATCACCTGAGTTGTTTTAAAGATGCTAGCTTTGATTTAGTGCAAAGGTCAGTAAATATTGTTACAAAAATAACTATGTTGGTGTTCCTCAGTTCACCTTGGTCACTACAGCTGTGCTCAGTTAAGAGCCTAGAAATGAGCAGAGACACATTTGTATAATGAAGCTTAAACTTGTATCAATACTTTAGCACTAATACACAGAACAATTGTTTCTCAAAGGCTTTAGTGAGCTCAGAGGATGGAACTGGATCCAGAGTAGAACAACAATTTTAGGAGCAGATTTTTGGAGTGGTTGAATCACCTAAATATGCAGATAACCACTTGGTGAAGTCTGGTCCCTGACTCTCACTAGTTTCAACACTGAATCATTAAGGTTGGAAGAGACCTCCAAGATCAACTCTCAGCCATCAACCTGTACTACCCTGCCACTAAACCGTGTCCCTAAGTACCACATCTAACACCTCCAGAGACAGTGACTCCACCACTGCTCTGGGCAGCCTCTGCCAATACCTAGCAACTCCTTCAGCCTCAGCTATTCCTTTTACTCTCAAACTAGTAAATCTGCACAAATACTAAGCAGAACATCTAAGGACTATGCCTTCAATTAAAAAAAAAAACCCAAAACATGGAAACAAGAAGTGTCAGTGAGAAGATGAAGCAAAGCAACACCCCTCAGTGCAGAAGCCTAGTAGAGACCATGCATGGCTATTTCAGTTTAAGGTCTGTACTAACCTTGCTTAGCATTACACTTCTGGCCCACAGCTGAGGTTCCCAGCTGTATCATGATAAGGTTTGGACTTCATAATCAAACAGTTTAAGGCCATTTAATACACTGTTGATTTCCTATCATAACTTCTCCCTCTTCCCAAGTCCTCTGTTAGAGCTTTTGACCCAGCCTAATTGCACTTGTTCTGAACTGAAAATGAAGTTTTCAGTGTATTCATACAGCATGTTCTACTCCTGACAATGCTAGAAATGAATTTTACCTGCACACCAGAATTAAGTACATGTCTTTTGATTGTCCTTTTTGCAGATGTGAATGAGTGCAGTGAGCTGAACAACAGGATGTCTCTCTGCAAGAATGCCAAATGCATTAACACAGAAGGTTCCTACAAGTGTTTGTGTCTCCCGGGGTATGTACCTTCAGACAAGCCAAACTACTGCACACCACTGAACTCAGAACTAGACAGTGAACTGGAATAGAGGAAAATCTCCATCTCCTAAGCCCATATACTCTGCACTGTATAAAGAAAAGGAAGAAAAGTATTTAATTGAGAAGAGAAGGCACCGGAGTAGCAAACGTAAGGGGAATAAAAGCATGAAGATGTGTCAGAGGTAAGCTGTGAGGGGCTGACTGTTCACTGCAGTGACAGACCACGTGGACACCTTACTCTGTAGGAGAGAAACAATCAAGGATATAGTGTGATCATAAGAAATCTAAATCTTGGAAAATTAGCAAAAACAGTGCTGTTATTTTCAACAGAAGAGCTTTGGGTTGGTTTTTGTTTTGTTTTGTTTTTGGTTGGTTGGTTGATTTATTTTGTTTTTTACTCTTGCTTGATTAATTTGGCATTTAAATAGTGATGGAAATATTTTATATTACTATGTCATTTTTTTGATTGTTCAGTTCCTTGCCTACTGTTTCTTTTCAGACCTTTTTTCTGATCAGTACAAGTTCTATGATACAGATATTCTTAGGCCATTTTAGAAGAACTGTTACACAGGGTAATACTTCTCCTTTTCTGGAACATTGGTCAGTGACTTTATTTTTCATTTGCTAGTTGTCTGCCCTGTGGAGCAGGCACCATTTGTTTTCAAATGTTTATATACCTTGGCAAAAGTCCTTATATTCATTTTGTATTCTGTATGGTTGTTACTGCACTTAAAAGTCTTTAGAACCTTTCTTGCCAAGTTCAAAGCTGCTAGTGGACAACATTGGATTCCTTTTGTACATTAAACCAAAAGATTTTAGCTCACGTCTGTATTGTAATGTGTAAATTGAACACAAGAGAGATCTTGTATAATTACCCTAACATATTAAAGCTGTATATTAAAACTCAATAAAATCACCTTTTTTTTTTTAGAAAAAAGCTATTTACTCATTGTAGGTGCTTTTTTTTTTTCCTTTCTCCTTTCATTGGTGTTTATGTTACAAGAATCCACCCCTCAGGTGTTTACAGTACTAGACTTAATTTACATGAGAATAGTTATAAGGAGTTGGCTGGCTGGTTTTTCTTTCTCCTGATGTTTTAATAAGACTAGAATCCGAATTAGTAAATGCTTGAAGTTAGGCTTCCAGAGGGAAAATTTCAAACACAGACCTAAAGAAACTGTTTAACTTGGAAGCTGATTTCCATGGAATTTTTTCTTCTTCCCTGGTTTAGGCATGTTTCCCACTCCATCTGAAAATAGGCTCTTCAGTATGATGGCCTGGTTTTCAGAAAGTACTGAAGAGAAGGGGGAGAATTTCCTTTTCTTGATGAGTTGTACCTTCCCATCAGCTCTGTTTTTCAGTGGAAGGAGAGAAAGAGATTAGGAGACTGACAAATGTTTCACTTTGACCTTCTCCAGAGTGAAAGAGTTTGCTTTGGAAATCCTGAAACAGGTCCTTTTGATATTTTCCAAATGAAACATTTTTGCTGTGTCTTTCAGCCATGCCTTGTACTAAAAGGAAAAGGATAACGTGAGACTTTGAAAAGTCAAACTTGCTCCAATTGTCCAAAAATGAGATTTTTTTTTATTTCTTGTTTCACCAAAAAAAGAAATACTTGTTTTGGTTCTGAATCAAATTTCTTTTCCAATATTTTGGTCAGCCACTGAACCAAAAATATCGTAAATTATATTCCTTTTAATACTGCATACTCAGTAGTTCTCATTAGAGCCCATGTGCCTGTTAACATGCACATCTGTCCTTTCCATGGGCCTCTCCCCTGTGTCTGCTGGAATTTGACACTAGGACTAGTGAAGATATTGTACAGTTAAGATCTGATTGTGTTTTAAAATGCAAGCAGAAATTCTGAATAAAAGTGTGGCAGGAGGGTCTGTTAAGGAAGAGAGTCTTCACCTGACTTTTCTAGACTTAAGCAAGAGAGAGGTGGAGGGCCAGTCACTCTTAGCTGAAAGAGGTAAACTACAAACACCAGAGCTGCTCTGGAATTACCACCTTTCACTGTATTCAAGATGAGCTCTGGTCTGCTTTCAGCTATTATGAAAATGCATAGCCAAGACACTGCTGCTCTGACTCCCACCTCCAGCTGGCCTCCTCCTGCTTCAGAAACTGGCCTGTATTCACCTTTGAAGGACAGGCTAGGCCCCCAAGCTGCCATTGCAGTTGGCACCATAGCCTCAGATTTTCAGCATCCCAGTACTCCATCAGTCCTTCCCCAGGCAGGGACTTAAAATGGCAGCATAAGTCTCTGGTTTTGCTGGGAGAACACCAGAATGAAAGCTGAGGAAATGACACTCAAACTTCAGTACCCTTAGAAGTCTTCACTTGGGGACAGTCACTGTCCTGAACATGTAATTCTGAGCCACAAGATTGGCTCCCTGCTGATTTACTACATCTTTTTAAAACAAGTTCAGAATAGCCTGGGACTTTGCCATCCTCAGACAAGATGCACTCCAAACCCCTTACTTTGTGTTATTTCAGACAAAAAAAAAACCCCAAACCCAAGCTGTTTCATGAGCAGCAAAGCTAAATTGAAGCCTAAATTCCTATAACCTTTCCTTTTAACTCTCTCCTCAGCAGACTAATTCCAGCTCCTTGCATCTCTGCCACTCTCCACAAGCACAGGCAGCACCTGTCTGCAGCTGTAGGTGCCAGGACAGGGTGACAGATGCAGATGCATTGACGCAGCTGCTGCCAAACCAAACGTTGTCCATGCTCACAGCAGGGAGGGTTAGCTGGGTCACTTGTCTCCAGCTGTTCATCAGACTTCACAGACCTCAGACTATTGGCCTTTTGGTCTTGTTTGCCTCATACACACATGGTTGAAATTGGTCACAGGGTTAAAATCTACCAGGTAAGTTTAGGGAGATGGCATTCACTGGTTCTGTTTTCACAGAAAACAAACCATCTAGCAAATCTAAGCCTAAATGGCCTCTTGACCTATCAATTTCTGTTACTAGCTATTCACAAAACAGGTTTTATATGTCCAGCCACCTTCCATCTCCCCTGCCTGATTCAAAAGAACAGCAGTTGACCTAAAAGAAGCTTGAAAGCATTCTTCTCATTTAATGTCCATGTCCTCATCACAGCTGCATTCTTCTATTACAGACACTATATAAGCAAACAACATACTTTGTGTGTGCTTATGCCTTTCCCTTTTGCCTCTTCTTACTTCTAAATCTGCCTTAAAACACACAAAGGGAGCCAACAGCAGACCAAGCAGCCTAAACTCCACTTACATCCCCGTGCTTAGTATTCCACATTGCCTGGATCCAGGCATTCAGAAATGCTTTAGCAAAGGAACCACAATTGAAGGAATTATGCAAAATTCAGCCCATCTAACCTCAGCCTCTGGAGCCCACCTACATTGCCCCAGCATAACAAGTCTGGTTGTCATTTCACCTGAAAAGCTGCAGGGCTTAGGAATAGAATTTTGATTGATAGTTAAACATTCATTTTTCTTAACATCATTAAAATGAGGGGTTGGATGGCATGGATGTAGCCATTTACTTGTTAAAAGAGCTATGGTTTAGGTGAGAGCCCTCAAAATACAGAAACCACCATGGACAATTCCATAATTCAAGTTTCTGAGTGCAGCAGAGTCTGGAACTGATTACAGTTTATACCAAATGGCACCAAGACTTTTTACATCCATGTGGACCATTTCCTTGCTACAAAACATAAAATTGCTGATGTGGCAGAACTGAATTCTGCTCCTTCCCTTATAATGCTGCTGTGTTAATGAGAATGGAGTTACCACAGCACAAGAATTACACACATTTCAGCTAGAAAGACATTTGATGGGAATAGATACTTTCATGTTGGGATGCTATTCAGTGAAAAATTAGCCAATGTTGAAACTATTCAAAGTGAGCACTAGCATTCCTTGGGGAAAAATAGTCACAGCTGGACAGAACATTTCAATCCAAGAGACAGAACTGGCAGTCATGACAAATATTCAGCTAGTCAGTGGCAGCTGACACACTCAAATTCCTGACTAAGAGAAGTCCTAAACTGCTAAAAGTGCCAAAGTAGCTGTCGTGACTTATTAGCTCACAGTGATCCTTACCCCCATGGAGCTTTGAATCTGAGTTTGACAGCAGAAGGACTCCTGGATTTGGCACTCTTTCCTAACTTCTCAAAAGGAAAGGTGACAGACCTCATTAGTGTGTGTCATAGGCCTGATCTGGCCAGCAATTAAAGCACAAGACATTCCTTCAAAGCGTACAACAAACTTCAAAACCCCACTGCTGCCTCTAGAAGAGGCTACAGTATTGTTCTTTTAATAATGCCACCCACTTGGGAGAGTCATTTCTACTCACTGGGGACTCTGCTAACACCAAGCAGGCCAAGGGAGCTATTAAGGAGCCATTCAAGCAAAGAGATGAATTGCCGTGAGTTAAAGAAGCTACCGCCTACTTCTGAGTTTATATAGCTTTTTCTACCAGAAGAGCTGAAATTTACCTAGGGAAGCTAAGTGATGTGTGCAGCAGAGAAGCAGAATAACTAGGAGTGAGTGAATGAGGGAGATTAGTCATTTGCTTCCCAGTGACTGACAGTGTTATCTTGTGAGAGCAGTGTCCTTTGGGAGAATGACAAGGATTGGATTCTCCTGCAACGATGTGCATTAGTAAGTAATTTTACTACCAAGTGGGAAAAGAATGACCAAAAAAATGCAGAATGGCAGCTATGTCAGATTTCCTTCAAGACCACTGGATCACCAGATACCTACTTTGACTCAGAGACTCCTAATGGAAGCCTTCAGGCTACATATGCTGTGTCTGGGTCCTGTGACTGCACTGCTCTGCTCTTCTGCCTCTCAAGCTGTAGAGCTGCAAAGATACCTTTGTGCTTCAGCAGCTGAGCAACCTCACTAAACTTTGAAGTTTGCCCTGCCCATAGCAGGAGATTGCACTAGGGGCCTCCAGAAGCCCCTTCCAAGCTACATTTCTCTATGAGAGGAGGCTGTGACCTGCACCTTGTGCACTGTTGCTTGCTGTATTACCAGTATGTTCTGTATGAGTTAAGTGGCAGCCCCCCCTGGAAGGAAGGTTCTGCAGTAAAAATTTTGTCCTGACAAAAGACACAGAGGGGGGAGGAAATCAGGATATTCTTACTTCTTTCTTCACTGATGTTTCCCTCCCCTCAAGTCATGCTTTGTTGCATGCTGCTTTCCATTAGCTCTGAACCAAGGGGGTTGGAGAAGATACTGCTAGCCAGCATGGAAAATCCCTACGTGACAATTTCAGCATCACCTCCAATCCCTATCTAATCACACTGCCAGGATCCATTCTGGACTGGATTTGCCCAAAGCACTCCATACTGATTTAGCTCTCCTCCCACTGAGACCTGTGGCACATCTATGCATTCTGGTGGGAGCAGAGCAAAGTCTGTGCCAAGCTCTCTTGAAAAATCCCACCATGTGTGTTTAATGAGGAATGTCTCTGGCAGAACAGCTTTGGAGTACAGCTAAGCAGATTTGTTATTTCTTTCACATTAAAAGTTTAATTTCTGCCACTTCTCATCCAGGAGGTAACTGCCCAGAAGGGTGGGTAGGACCTGTTCCAAAATCCCCAGCAGGAGTCTCTTTCCACCTAAAACTGAATTAACCTTTCCTAACATCTAAATGGTCCCTGTCACTTTGTGAGTGGGCACCACTGTCAGGATCCACACCTCCCCTTCCTGCTGCAGGCAGCCATCCAGCTCAGCTCTTGCCCCAGGGGCATTCCCCACTTTCTGTCCCTTTCAATATCCCTTTCCAGGGCCAGTCCTCACTGTGGTCCTGCTTCTGCTCTTCTCTTCTACCACACTCTGTCCTTTGCTTGTGATCCAAAGCTTCAGCATCCCATGCACCCATTCTTTCCTCTTCATTGGCACTGGACTCCACAAAGTAGATTTCAGTCCCTAAATACAGATTGGGCATATGGTGAAACCAATAGCTGCTATCTGGTCCTGAGAAATATCTCCCCCCGAGGTAAACTGACCACATCCATTACAGCCATCTCTGTCCTCACAGCAGTACAGGGCACCACTACCAAGTCAACTTTGTATGCTCCCCAAAACTACCCAGAGAGATGTGACATGTTCATTTTCCTTCTTTTACCACAAGCAAGAAATTTCAAGTATGCTTTTAGCAACGAATGTCTTTTCCCCTGGCTTGCAGCATCACCAAACTGAGCTGAATAGCAAACATGGAATAAGGAAGTTTCAAAAATAAATCAGGAAAGGGAAATCCTTTGATTTGCACAACAGTAAGCTGAATGAATATGGAACTTTCATTCACATTTGCTCAGGCTTAGATGTTTGGGTGGGTTTTTTTGCAAAAACTAAAGAAAAATAGACTATTATTTTTCAATTCTCTTAAGCTGATAAAAAGAAACTACATCAACTATATTACTCATTGCAAAGTCAGTTCATTTCAGTACACTGAATATGACAGGGAGCTTTTGAGGGTTTTGCTATTGAGTGAAACAATACCCAGTTCATCCAGACATAGATATTAATTTCACATCTGGTAATAGTTCTGGTATTGAGTTACTCCACCAGAAGGCAGCAATAACTATTTTTAGCCAAGCTGGCCCTTACTTCATCCAGTAAAACTTGGTTTATGTTTGAGTGTTTGCTAAAAACATTACATCTACCACATACTAGACCTAACAAAACACTTGAAAATGTGTACCACAAAGAAGATTGTCTAGGAAAATCTAAGTCTGTAGGTATTTTTCCCATCTAAACACCTCATTCAAAATAGCTCCAAGAGATTCAGGAGCATACAGGGCTCAAGGACAAGCACCCTGAGCAAGAGCTCCTTGCATATGGTCTACCTTGCAGACCAAACAAGAGATCCCTGCATGAGCTCTCTCTCACTGTGACTCCCTGATGAAGTATCATCAGCTTTCAAAATGTATTCATTTTATCATTAATAATTATAAATAAAAACTAATAGAATTCTTGCACAGCCAGCAGTTGTTCAAAAACTGGACAGAAATATAAGCAATATCATAAAGACCTGGATATATAGTAGGAGAGATTAAGCCCTTCAATTCGTTTGGGCTGAAAACTGCAGGAAAGAGGATTGCTCAGGGGAAGCCTCGCCGAGTTTAACAGCAAAGAGCCCTTTCCTCCTGCCTTTGTCACCAGAGGTCAGCACAGCACCTGAAATGCCACATTGTTCTCCTTTAAAGGATGATAAGAAAATCCCCAATTCTTAGAGGGAAGCAGTGGTCTTCAGAAACAGCTCCAAGCAGACAGAATGTCTGTTTGTGCACTGGAAGAAAGGCGAAGTCTGAAAAGAAGAACATAGCAGCAACCGAAAAGCCTGAACCCAACAAGAAGAGAATGCTAGAAGTTTAAAGGTTCCGAAGAGCAATTACAGCCTAACAATGGCTATTTTTAAAACACCCATTAGGCGAAGGTAAAAGCTGTCTCCTAAAAAGCCCAGCTGACTAACACTCCGAGGGCCCTTCGTGACGCTTGAGAAATAAACTATTTTATCTCCCGGCACAACAGAATTCCTACTGCAGAGTGGGAGCAGCTGGTGTAGCTCATGTAAAGCTAGCTCCCTACGGGTCAAGGAGATAGGGAAAGCATTAACTGCACTGGAACAATTCCTAGGAACACAAGGGAAAAAACCAAAAAACCCACAGACACTCATTTTTCCAGCACAATAAAACAGGCATCCACAGTGTCCTCCTTGTCCCTTTGAAGTCACTGGAGAAACCCTGTGGCTGGGGAGTCTCACCGTGCCTGCTGCTATTCGCATCCCCTGGGGGGCCTCTCAAAGCCCTGACTGCTAGCAGCCCAGAGGTGAGATGCTATCACGGCACCCGTCAGGAATCCTGAAGGAACAACTCTTCCCCTTCCTTTTAGGAGAGGAGATTGCAGCAATGAGCTGCTCTCAAGTGTAGGCAGTTTGGCACTGAAGAGTTCGGCTTTGCAGCAGGGCGAATTAATCACTTACCCTCCCAGTGCATGTGCTACAAAAGGGGGCTGTGGTCTGGGGGGGATTTTAGTGTTCAATTCACTGCTCTAGCAGAAGGGCACGTTTGTCAGGATGATGCAGACTCGAACAGAGAACTGCATAGCTCTACTTAAAAGGCCATTTAATGCAGACTGCCCTACCTCAAACGGCAGCAAAAGGCCTAGGGTTACAGTGTCTTCCATAAACTGATACAACAGCATTTAGCACAGCTTGACCTGCTTCCCCTGTCCTGCCAGATACAGGAAAGCAACACCTTGAAATCCAGAAAAGTTTGGTCAGCAACTTGAAACCCCCTGGAACACTGGCAAAGGAAACTACAGGATAATTTCACACTGACATATGGGGTAAGTAACTCATCTTGGTCAATGAATTATAGCAAGGGGAAAGTAGTGTAAATGAGAAACTAACTCCATCAGCCTAATAAAAAGCAGGTGGATTTTAGCCATTTTAAAATATTTTCTTGCCTAATCTACACCTGACAACAAAAGATAAGCAAAATGATGTGCACCCAGCTTCTAGCAACCAAGAAAAAAATTAACAGGGAAGTCTTTTTGCTAGAGATGCATTACCTGTAAAACATATTATTACACTATTATTAGTACATTATACATAAAGGAGGAAACAATTTGTCACTGATACATGTTTTCTCACTTTTTTTGTGGAAACTTCAATTCTAAAAGACACATTAAAACAAATATAGGAGTGTAAAAGATCAAACATCTAAAGGCTGCAGTGCAGGACTATAATGCCTGAGGTCTTCTATCCATTACTAATATCTTTGAGTCATAGAATGAAAAATGGGCACTGCCAAGTGCTGTTTAAAAGTCTTTCTCTCAACAGAGAGATAAAATGAGAAAATAAGATGGATACAGGTGGGAAAAGTATACAAGGAAATAATGAGATAATGCCAGTAACAGAGAGCAGCTGCCCACCCTGTATCAACAAGGGATGCAATCAGGAATGGGCACTTCTGGCATGGAATCATGAGCAGCCAGGAGAGCAAAGAAACAATTTATGAAGCTAGGCAGCAGCAGGAGAACTAATTTGAGATAATTTCTGACAGTTCAAGAACCTATTAAAATTTTAAGTAGTCTCTTTTACCATCCTGGAATAAAACACCACCTGCTGCTCTGCAGCAGCAGTGCTGACACTTTTGGGAGATGGTGGGACAAAAGAAAGGTTTGGAGAAGAGTAGTGAGGTAATGTTACAGTTGTTTATGGCAGCTCTTCACAAGCAGGGGAGAAATAAGGGTGCTTGCATGAAAATTGTACAAGTGGAAATGCAAGATGAAAAGCGAGATGGGTGGAAGCAAAGATCTGCTCTGCTAGACTAAATTATACACACTCCAAACAGGACAGAAGTAGAAAGCAAAGAACCTTGAATACAAAGAAGTAACTGAAAAGAGAATAGAAGTAAAATACAAGGTGGAAAAAAGATGAGAAACAGAAATAACCAACAGAATAAGCTTTCCAGAAAAAAAAGTATTATTTCCTGTGAGACCTTTGGCAAGTTACTCTACTTCCTCATCAATGCCATAGAGATAATGTTTCCTGCTGTCACCACCTCCCTAAAAGCATTAAACTCCTGGTGGTTTGTACAGAAATCAGTCACAGGGAAGAGATGGGGGTGTACAGAAGGTTTGGGCCCTAAGAATAGAAATATTCTGTAATTAAAGCTTTAACCTTAATCTTTACTATTATGTTGACATCAGGATTAATGTATGTTCTTTTTTTAAGGTACAGAGAAAAAAATATGAAAGGTGTTTTGGTAAGCAAGAAGATGAAAAACAAATTAGCCTTCTGTTGATGGTCTCCCTTTATTACCACACAACCAATCCAAAACACACACTGATAGTTTATGGCATGAAGGATTACAGACCACAAGTGTGCTAACCTCATGAGGCCACAAACACACAGGGCAGACAAGCAGCACACTACCTTCTATGTGTGTGTCGACCCACAGCTTGAGTCTGACCTGAGTCAGGTTTTCCCTGACTTCTTTTCTGAAGATCACAATAAGTGTTCTTCAGCTTACCCCACAGCTGCAAGCAGCAGATCTGCTGGGATATTTCTGTATTTTGATGATTTGAGTGGCAGAAGAGAGGAAAATCTATACAGTGATCACAAGCTAAATTAGAAAACTCTTAAAACTCAGAGCTCCTCAGCTGCTATAAACTAGCACAGATCCATTCAAACCAATTGGCCAGATTCCCCAGACAGCTCCAATCAGTGTCACTCCACTGAAGCTGATGAAGCAACACCAATTTGTAGAAGCTAGGGTCCTGGCCCACAGCCCACACTGCAGACCAGAAAGACCATCTGTGTTTAACAGGATCAGAAATCAAAAGGGAAGTCTGTGTCCTTATAATTTCCTCAACACCACTGAGACAAGTGATCCCCATGGTGTTAAGTCAGGTAGACTAAACAAGAGCTGTACAAGACAAAAACCTGTTTATTGTTCCTTCCTCAGTAGAGCTTTACTAGGGACATTTATGTAATTTCTTGCAGTATATATCATAAGGAAACAAAAATGTGAAGACACAAAGAAGACAACTGAGGAGGGAAGAGCAACAGGAATAACATTACAAAGAATTCAAGCTATTTTATTTAATTATAGGCATGACAAACTCGAGTGTGCAGCCCTGCCCTGCTCATGCTGGCTTTATGTCAAACCCATTCCCACTGATGTCAGTGGAAAGAGTGGCATAACACAATGCTACTCAGCAGCACAAGGGAGGGGTGGCATAAAAGCAGAAGAGAAGGCTCAGGTTGTTCAGGTTTTTATTTTGGAAGCTGTTCTGAAGGGCTTCCAAATTCAAATTTCCTGGGAATTTGGATACCATTTTTACCATTCTGATTGTGAAATGCCAGATGCAGAGCTAGAACTAACTCAGTAATCAGTACTAGGGGGAAAACCATATCAAAGCATCTAGATTCATGTTTTGTGCCTCATCAGTGGAAATCAAAATTATTTGTGTGAAGTCCCTTTGAGGTGTCCAGCAAAAAAAAAGCAGTGTGTTTGTCATGCTGCCATGGAATAGCTCAGACTAGTCTAAGTTTTCTGTGGTGAAGAATTCAATTGTCTTTACATGAACAAGCTGACTCTGCACACTCAGGAACTCACTGAAAAGTTTGCTTACATCCTTACCACATGAACACATGCATCTATTTTCAAAGCACAAAGTGTAAATGAACTGTGAAGACATGAGGCTTTGAATTCCAGGGGACCAAAAACATCCCCACCAGTTCTGGGCACTACAGTGTTACTCTGCATCTGCTCATGAAGCCATCCTTTGTCCTAGAGGCTAATTTATAAGAAAGAGTAAAAATGGGACTGTCAGAGAAAATACATGTCTTCTGCTTTGACACAGAAAACAATTAACTGCACCTTACAAGCATCTGCCCTTAGCAACTCTTTCTCACTCTGTTCCTGGTTCTCTTGTGGTTCCACCAGCTACCTGGTTGATCCTCAGAGGAAACTCTGAAGTGAAAACACCGAAGACTTCTCTCAAGACTTCTCCTCAAGACTGCAAGGGTAAAGTGGGAGTGAAAAAGTTTGTATCTTGGGGGAGAATTTCTTCCAGTGCAAAAACTCAGAATGACAGAGAGAAATCCTGCTTCAGCCTTGCACTCTATTTTTAATGTTTGGAGAGGTTTTGAATGACTTTTTGAATGAAAAGATGTGTGTGTTTGAGAGAAAGGCTACCAGCAAAATCACTGCAAGCAGGTTCCTGTAATTGGGCTCTACTGGCACCAACCTGACACAAGAGAAGCAGCTATTCAAGACTAAGCCTCTCCAGGGCTCTGGCAGTGCTTGGTGCTAACTGCACCGCAGTGCACAGCAAATGTGTGATACAGATTCAAGTCTGTAAGCAGTAGCAACTAATTGAGCAGATTTAAGATTTAAACTAAATGACATTTGAATAAAGATATGCACAAGTGTAATACTGCTAAGAAGCTTTGCATTTCAGTGCTGTTATATTGCAAGGATGAACTTTGCAGAGACATGGTTAGTTAGGCCTATTCCAGAGTTCTTCCATAACAACAAATTGAATCGACTTTTACACATTGCCAGTCCTTCAGCCTTGGTCTAAGGTCTGAAAGAACCAGAAAGAAAGCTTGCCTTCAGTTATCTCCCTGACAGACTTGTCTCAGCTAAAAATGGTTCCATGTTTCAGCTGAAGTCAGTAATTTCTCCACTGTTCACTACAAGGAATTGTATTCCTTTTTGGTAATTTGTAGTAAATTATCTCCAAAGATTGACCTCTTCCTGAAACTTTAAACCTGGCTGCTCATTACCAATAGTAACACAAGAAAAAAATATCATAACCATTGTAACTTCCTGGTCCTTCTATAAATTAAATTACTGATTTTGAGAGGAGTTTTGCTTGGAACATTCAATTTTTGTTCAATTTTATAAAGAAGTACTTCCAAGGAAAACCTTGGTCTTTGAGTTATGAATTGTAAAGAAATAAGCAGAGAGGTTTATTCACCCACCACTGATACAGCTCTTCTTTTTTCATAAGTCTTGTCATGAGAAACAGGATCTTTGTAAAGTTCTCAACAAGGCAGGCACTTTCCTGAAGATGCTCTAGTATCACCTACTCTACCTAAAGCTAACAATAATTTGCAAATTCATACATAAAACACCATACTAGCTAACAGTCATGGTCTTTGCCTACCTAATATGACTGAAATAAAAGGTTTAATGTTTTCCAAATTCCTCAAATGCCACAGGTCCTTAACCATGCATTACAGTCTTAATTATCTTCAATAAGCCTGCTGCTATTCTAACATTAAACTACCAGTGTAAACACCAGCAGAAATCTTTTTTCCAGCATTTCACCTAATATGTATAAGTTGAAGAAAAGACATGTACCCTAGACAGCAGAAGTGGGAATAGGAAGATGAAATAAAGAGCTTGGTAAGTACAGTGCTGTATTATCATCTTAATGTAGTATAATGTGAAAATGGTTAGGTTTATTTTTTTTAAGCTTGACAAGGCCTTGAAAGCTTGATATGTATTTTTCAAACCACTAAGCTGAAAATAATTAAAATTTAAAAGCTTCTAATCAAAAAACTGACCCAAAGCCCATCCAAAAAAATTCTTTATCTCAAGTTAATTCATAAAGCATGTTTGAGAATTTTAACATAGTTGCTATTCAAGAGCTATAACTGCACAGCTGTCCTTATTGAATACATGCACAACAATTCTGTTTCCCTGCATGTAAATGCACTTAGTTTGCTTAAACACTTCCAACCTCTTAGTCTCTGGCTTGAGGCTGCAGGGGAAGTTTCACTGAGGAAGAAAGTACTCAGACGAAATGAGGATTCACAGACTTTAAACGTCATTCCTGAGCACGCAAGACCTGCACTTCCTATAGCACGTATTTTGCCCTCCTAAAATGTTAGGCACCATTGTCCTCCTTTCTAAGCCAAAGAAAAATTTTATTCCAACTGTCCAGTCTCAAACAATTTCAAAGTTTACATCAAAATGAAATACTTATAGGAACTGATAATTACTCAAGACTAAGGTCAAAAGACCTAGTGCTACTGTGTCTCCTCATGTTCTTGTAGAGTACAAAAGATGATATACCCTAGCATGTTTGAACAAGTGTTTTCCTCCTGCAAGAGAACTGTGTCTGCAGAGCAATCTTTATCAAATTCTTTTACTTACATCGGTGGGGGAGGGCAAAAATCCCTAAGATCTTTCCTTTGTTTAAATGCATTTCCTGCCTTCCTTACAGCTATAGACTGTGTTGTGGCAGGCCTATTTATAGTCCAAAGAAAGGAAAAAGCACCACTGGAGGCAGGAAAACTAAGTTGGGAAAGAATAGAAGGAAGTGTGGCTGCCATTTAGCCAAACAATCTAGAACTAATTGAGCTCAAAAGAGCCCCAGCCTCAGTGAAGCTGCTGGGAGTGAACCGAGCACAATCCTGTTTCTCTCTCCAGGGCCTTGCCAAGGCTGCTGAGCGTGGCAGTCATGTACAGGACACTGCTCGGCAGCAAATAACCTCAGGATCTCAACACCGTGAGAAGGACTCTTTAAAGGAGTGTGCTGAAAGTCAGATACCTATTAAATTAAGGTAAGTGTCTCCTCCTGGCATTTCTGCTTGCTGCACTTTCCATATCTTTAGGGATGTGGCCAGATTGGAAAATGAAAACAGAATGAGCTTTAGAGAAGGAACCACCTCTGATTTTTAGATAAAAGTTTGGCAGGATGTCTACTTTTGAGATCAAGACACCTGAATTCAATTATGGATTCTTCAGAACTTTCCTTAAGCAAAGGAAGCCTTTGCCATCTATTCATAAGATAACTTTGCTTTTCCCTCACCTGCATCAGGTTCATCTTCTAATCTGCAGTTAAGTACTAGAGAAATGTTGGTAGTAACTATATGGCCCAAAGAAAAATAATCAAGTCAGCTCTGCATTAGGTTAAATACATACATTTAGATACAGAGGGAGAAGTATATGTAATATATATTTATGCAAGTTCTGTTCATTTAGAATGCATAAATGTATCAAACTGTATATAATTTATAATTGAAGTTTTGTGAGACTTTACTGTTATACACATGAAGTACATTTGAAGGCAGGAACTTAGCCACAACTAAAGCACCTGAAAGTTTCTATAGTTTTAGAATTTATTATGGCAGGTAATTTGTGTGTGTGTGAGTGCATGTACATAAAAATATCCTACATATAGATATCAAGATGTATTATTGCTTGTGGTTTTGCACTGAAACACCATCTAGTTGCCATTCTGAGGTCTAAGTTAAACTGACAGGAGAACGTGAGGGGAAATTTTGAATCTGCTTATTTTCAGATACTATACCCAGAGTCACACTATCATGACTGCATAAGCCATACCAGTGTACAGCCTGTACCCTGTCCACTGAACTAGCATCAGCAAGAAAGACTTCTTTTAAAAGGGAAAAAATGAAAAGTTATTTTAAGACTGTGTTTGATTTCTTCAGTTTCCAGTATGTCCTTTGCTCTTCTAACAAAGGAAACACTGTTGTGATCTGAAGACAGGAGGATAGAAGTTGTAGAATACTAAATTCAGGATTTCATTATGCAATTCTAAATCTTCTTTGAATGATCTATGAGAATAACCTTTGCATTAGTCACACCTGTGTTAACACATTACCTCTATGCATATGCCATTCAGATTATTCATCTGTTATTCAGCTGTTGTTTAGGATTAGTAGTTTATTGTAAAAAGTTGCTGGTGAGCAAAAAGGAAGTGGGATGTGTTGTTATTCTACTGTGCCCCGTAGGATGCTATTATGTTTAGAGCCTGTTCTTGTGAAGATAGCAAGGCAGGATGTCATCCATGTAGGTGAAAAGCTGCGATAGGACAACTGTAAACAGCAGCAGTCAGCTGAAAATCTGATACAGGGAGGTGCCAAGCAGCAATTCTAGTGAAGCAGATGTTAATCAATGCTCATAGAAAGGCCCAGGCTTTCCTCTGTTTGATTTCAAAGTACTCAATTATTTACAGTAATCCTCATTTTCAAGAGGTTATTAGCCTGGTCTTGTGAAGAATAAAAAACCTGTAATGGGAGTAAAAGTGGAAGCCTGTACAGATATTCGCAGGACAGCAATTGGAGTAACTAGCAGAGAGAGCTCTCATTCAGGTAACATTCTTTCCTTTCAGTTTCACCCCTGCACAAAGACTGAGAAGAAACAAAACGCAACAATGTGTTTAATTTTAAAATGTAAGATTAACCTGTGTAACCACTGTTAAAATAAGCTTTTGTAAAACTCATAGAAGGGAGGGAAGGAATGGAGGCAAACCTCTGGATAAATACTCACCCAAGCAAAGCAGCATTGCAATTTCTGCTGTTAAGTAAATGCAATGATTTCCATGAGATGCCAGCTGCAAAGCTACTGCAATACAACTGAACAGCAAACACTCCATCATTCAGATTTGTTCAGGTCTGCAACACTGACCACAACATTATTCTAAAGCTCATTATCACTGCATGAATGTAGCAAACCAGAGGCCATTGCTTAGCTATAAGGAGAAGATCATTTGCAAATCAGTTACTTACAATGTAATTACACAGGAAGAGGTGATAAAATAATGTACTGATGCACTTTTGCATTTATCTGTGGAAAAGGTATTATAGATGGTGCTTAGAAATTGCCTAATTAATATTCTTAACAAATTGATACCTTGAATGAAGAATTAACAGAACAAATTCTCATGAGAGGCACAGACATAAACCCACTTGAAGCCAAGAAAGTTGCTCACAGCATTGAGAACAGTTCTTTGTTCTGAAAGTCAAGACAATCTACTCCACCATTAATCAACTAGTTTCCATTTCTTCCAGTAGGCTGTATGGGGAACATTGCAGTAGCTCAAAGCTACCCCACTCTTTCTTCAATTGCTTCTCCCATTTTAGCACCTAGGACAGGCTCAAAGCAACTCAGAACTGGGGAAAATGTGTCAGCAGGTACAGCTAGTGGTGCTCAAATCATACTATACTGTTTCCCAATCACACAGATTGTCTTAGAAGAATCCCAGTTTAGAGATTTCTGCTAGGTTTTCTGTCTTAAGGCCAGTGTTTTCAAGTGTGTCTCTGTAACTGCAAGAGTTAGTAAGTCTAGTTTAAAACAATTTTAACTGCCTGATATAGTTACAGAAGCAGTAGTTTTAGGGGGGAAACCACACACACATAAAAAGATTAGTTTCAAAGCTTCAAGTGTTCACAAATTCTTAAGTCCAAAGTTTGCAAACCCAGACTTTTGTCCTGAAGATACAATCATTCCAGAAGGCCTTGGAATGAAATTTACTCCTCTGCGCCTTGTAAGATCTTACTGCCTGCTAAGGTCTAACTACTCTGGAGCAGATTCTTTGTATATGAACACTTTTGAGTGTTCACAAATACTAACAGTGTTGCAATTATTAAGACTCCAAGCTAAAAATTAAGTAGGAGAATTTGACACACCAGAAGGAAGTGGAGGTTCACATGTTTTCTACCCTGCCATTATTTTGCCAGGAGAGACAAACAAGTCTAGGGTTGTTGAAGAAATACTTCAGTCATCTGTCACTACTGTGTGGACGTGGTGGGTTTCTGGTTCCAGGAAAGCTGACTGAATTAAAGAAACATCACATGACTTAAAAAATAATGCACTTTGAGTGTCAGACAAACCATGCCATGCTTTCTTACAAAGCTAGCTCAGGTTTAGTAGGATTTATTATTCCTCACGCAATTGCTCCAGTGTAAGTACCTTAATTTCTCCTGAAGCCTCAGTTCCACTCTACCAGATGCTCTTACAAGGAAGCTTTGTGCTCCAAGTCACAGTCAAGCCCACTAACATCACAGGGAAAAAGGAGCAGAGACTTAGGAGTACCAGTGTGTCTGTTTGGGGCAGTCAAAGCAAGATTTGTTGAGAACATGTGTACAGTCTACAGTAGTCTTGCTCAAAAAGCACAGCTGGGGGAGAGGGAACACAAGAAGGAAACCCAGCCAAAAGACAATAAGAAATCAAAGTTCAATATTGGACAGCATTAAAATAGTTCTACAAAGAGAAGCAGCTGCTCAACACTTATAGCACAAAAGTCAGTGCTAAAAAATAATTTCTTTTACAAGATCTAAAAATCCCAGCTTATAACTATGTGCTGAATAACATCCTGACTCATGTAAATGTTTATACAGGTGCTTAAATTTAAGCATATGAGAAGTCCCATTGACTTAAAGCAAAATTATTTCAACAGGATGATAAAATTTAAGGCCAGGCAGAGTCATTAGATCATCTCATCTGACTTCAAACACAGCATGTTCATTTTACCATTCCTCTTGTCTGAAATCCAAACGCTTCCCTACTTACAGCAGAACATAAGGATACAGTATGACCCTCTACATGTATGTGACAACTCACTAAGGTGAGAATTGGTCAAGTTGACACAAATCCCTTAGCTCAAATGGGAATTAAGTATTGCACATGTTTTGTACCAGCTTACTGCACAAGGGTGAAGGTCAGTGTGTGTATAGAAGATGGATTGTTTCTCCTGAAGTCTACATTCTATGAGAAGAAGCCATTAACTTTACTTGGGTTGCTTTCCTGCTCTTCTAGTGGACTAGAGAAGTACTGTTGCATAAGCAAGGGGGAGTGAAGAAGCTGCTTTACAAGTCAATCTTCATGCCAAAGTGCAGCTACATTTTTGCCTTTGTTTTTTTTCATTTCCCACAGACCATGTGCAAACTGTGGTACAAAATAAGGAGCCACTGTTCAGAAGCAGATGTGACATAGAAGTGTTAACCAAATGGAGACATACAGCAAAAATGAAATTGTCAAATCTCTTATCATCACTTGAATACACATAGGCAGTTTAAAAAGACTTTTTATTTGGAAAAAAAAAACCAAAAACAAACAACAAAACTGGGAGACTTGACCTGGGGCCTCTTTTACAAGAGCAGTAACAGTGGGTTTATATTTCATGAACACACAACAGCAGAAGAGTGTTATGGAAGGATACAAAATATGGTTATAACAAAAAACAAAGGGAGGGGAAGAAAAAAGACTGCCTTGGAGTACCAGTCCACTTGGTCCACAATTCATGTTCTGTCCCCAGGATTCAAAGATCCTTTGGCTACAAAGGATCTCCCACATTGCAGCAGAACAGGGGAGTTAGAATGTACAGCCTCCAGGGCTTCTTTAAAAATACAGCTAGAAGAAATAGGATGGCCTGTGCTTTGTGCCGCTAAAAGCCTAAAAATATTGAAGATGATACACATCCCAAGTGACTGTATTCACAGCACAGAACATCCCAAACAAGGTAAAACTCCACTATATGGCATAGTTCACAGCAAAATTTAATACTGCCTTCACATAATGCTGTGGTTTTACACTGTATGGAATGTATGGAATTCTGGACACAGCACATCATTCTGTCACAGTTCTATTCATTCACATCTATTTTAATAGAGTAGGAAGGTGAGTAACTGTCTTAAGCAATAATTAAAAGGAGAAATAAGATGATAAAGCAAGATAATGTCTTCATACCATTGAAAGACATGAAACTGAAACATCAGCAACAGAGAATGGCCTAGATTCAAACAAGTGTAATAAATCCAGTAGTTATATATAGAGTGACCTTGGCCCCAGGGGGCTCTGGCATACAAAAATATTAAGTGTTCTGACTGTAACAAGCAAATCTCCTCACAACTAATGAGCATGGAAGCAATAGTCTTTCTCTTGTCTTTGCACTGGGTAGTTCATAGAGTACATAGAAGGCACAGATGGATCCCAATTCACTCATCTCACAGTAAGTTTGAAAGCATGAACCCCGAGATGCTTGCTGCAATGCAGTGGATCTCAGGTTGGGTACGAAAAGGGGAGCTACACTATGCATTGTGCATTTGCAGTACTCCTATGCCCCCTAGAGCATTACAGTGAAGAACTTGGAATTGACTTAGATTGCTAGGGATATAGCATAGTCTATAGATGTTTAAAACTGATTTAATGGAATGTAAGGTTGAGAGACTTATCTACAATATTTTCAGAAGAAATCCTTTCCATTATGTCCTTCAGGTACCCTTCAGCTGGCAGCTTAGTGTAAAAGCTGACTATCTATAGCAGACTTCTTAATCACGCTTCGGTATTTATAAAACATCCTGTCTAGTGAAGGTTTCCATGGTCTGCTTTCATTTACTTCTGCTGATAGTGAAGGCTATATAATATCCAAGGTAGTGAGGAAGACCAGCAAACCAGGCACAGTTTGTAAGTTATGTATTCCACATACAAATTCAAATCATAGTGCAACCAATTAGGAAACAAATGTAATTACAGAGGCTTGCAGTTAGTATTACCTGACGTCTGTGCCCACTGAGAGTCTTGCCTTCTGTTACTTAAACTCCAGAAGAATATATTAGGAGAAAGAGATCTTTTCAGGCAATCCACAAAACAGCCATCCATAATTGCCATATTCAGAAGATAACTCTATATTCCAAAGTTATGCATAACAGTGCCATATAGCCAGTCTGAAAATCTAATGGCACTGGGACACTTTCTTTAGAGGCCTGATGAAAGTTCCCAAGGAAGCTTGGGGAGGCTTCCTCAATGCAGCCTCCCAGGATGGCCAAGAGGAGCAACTTGTTGACATGTTGCCAAGCCCGATCATGCACTAGCACAAAATGGTGCTGTACATCTCCACCAAACATTTGTTGTTTGCCTAGCTGTTAAAATACTTCTCCAGAAGCACTCCTCTTTGTGCTGCACCTTACCCCATTCATCATTGCAGAACAGAGGCCAAGGTCATACTGCAGTCAAGAGTTTCTCTCTCAACTACCTGAAAGGAGGTTGTAGCGAGATGGAGGTTGGACCTGATGATCTTAGAGGTCTCTTCCAACCTTAATGACTCTGTGATTCTGTTTCCACCCCGAGCCCACATCTCAGGCTTCCGACACGAGGGGTCTGAGGCGGCTGCAGCAGGGACCTCAGGCCGCTGGGGGCTGCTGTGGGGCCTCCCCGCAGTGTCTCTCGGCTTTCTCGCGGGCGCCGAGTGCCGTTGGCATAGCCGGCACCGGCTGCCCCTCAACGGCATCTCTCGGGCCCTGGATGACATCCAGAGGGTCCCATCAGGCACCTTGTGAGCTTTTTCTGCCCTTTGAAATCGGCCGACAGGGCGAATACTCATAGAACTGCCGAGAGCACCGCGGTGGCTGCAGTGAGGGTCCTGACTGCCCCAAGGACCCTAGCGGCTGGTGGGAAGCGCTGCCTGTGAGGGGAAGAGACGCTGCCACATCGCACTCGTCGGGCTGGGGAAAACCTGGAGCGAGCTTCTTCGGCTCTAAACCGAAGAGACTTTCAACTGGTGCTTCCTTATCACTTATTTGTTGTTTACGTATGTTACCAAGGCGTAGGCACACAGACAGACGAGAACCAGCAAGGCACCAAACCCTGCTGAATCCCCAGGGAAAGGTCAGGGGTTGGGGACCCTGGCGAGAAGCTCCTCACTGGGGCTTGGGCCGCAGGTACTAGGGCACCTTCATTTCCCAAACTGCCCACCAGGTCCCCTAAAGGTTTAAGTACACCCTTGTCTGCCTGGGTTATGCCAGTCCATGTTACATGGGAAGATTTTTACTGTGGAAACTTGTCAAGGAAACGCAGCGGGTTCTCTGCGATACCGAGAAAACAAGAGGCGCACACAGGCATGGGTAATTAGCAGGAGAGCTTCTTCCCAGCACCAGGCTGTGCTGGCAGCAAGGTTTCATAACCATGTGCTAGTTTATGTAAGATGCAGAGCTGGGTAAGGGCAAAGGAAGGAACCTGAGTTACCCTTTCTTTTGCAGCAGCCCTCAGCTTCAGTGATTTCCAGGCTTTCATCTGTTTCTGCTAGGTATGCTGTTATAATTCAGTAATTTTAACAACGGGCAGCTGTCTGGCTCCGAGGAATTCCATGAACTTGTTTAAATCTCAGTGGCAATAGTACTAGTGCAGGTTGTATTTCAGAAAAATGCCCTTTGATGCACTTTATAATCCACTGAGACTCTGAATTCCTGCAAGATCTGGATTGCTTACCAAACAATAAAATGCCGTTACCACATCCTACACTGACAGGGGCAATTGCCTATGTCCTGACAGTCTCTTTAAAGTACCATCAGAGTTTCAGCACAGTATATTGTGTAAGTGGGATGAGAAATTAGGTATTTCAGAAATATTTTGCATCTCACCCTCAAAACCCCATTGACAGTATGCCTTTGGCCTTAAATACCTAAATAACTTTAAATATGTGACCAAGCTAAAGTCAGTTAGACACAGAGTCTCAGTGGAATTTCAGTAACGTGTGGCTACATAGCACCCTGGAAAATTCCATCAGGATTTGTTAATTTCTTGACTTCAGTGTTTTTCCTTCATTTGTTTTACGTCTGGGAACATGGGGATAAGGGTGCTTTTGTTTCCTATTTTGATCTCTCTGTTTAAACAGACTGATAGTCCCCACCTTAAAAGGGCTATCACATTCTGACTAGACAATGTCTGGCACAAGGTAGCCACATAATCCATGCTGTAAAAATGTTAGATAGCAAAATTAAAGTTATCTCCAGTATTAATAAGGTACTCATCAATCTACTATTCAAACACAAAGGGTAGTGATGTTGCCCCTTACGTACAACTAACCCCCAAAAGTGGGATTGTTCACATATTTTTTCATAATCTGTGAAGTGGCCTGGTCTGAAAAGATGTTATGAACATCACAGTGTTTTAAATTGTCCTGTTCCTGGTGGTTTAATTTAAGTTCCTAAATTTAAACACAGCAAATTGTGAAGTCAGAAACAAACCTGAAGCAATCAACAGGCTGTGTTTAACTTTCCATTTGTGCTGCCCCTACTGTCAATTAAGGCTTATCTACTGTTTAGTGTTAGTTATAAAAAAAAAAGAAGTTCCAGAGCACATAACACCAGTTCCAGTCAAATGCTTTAGCAAAAGCTTCTGTTATGAAAAGCATTTTTTAATAATGGGAATAATGATCTTCAGACTCTGGCCTCCTGGCACAGCAATGAGATTTATCAGGAGGGGCATGTGACTAGTTAAGACACACAGCCCCAGCTTGAAGGAAACAGCTGCTCATTTCATGCTTTAGCACTTGGCAGCTGGACAAGGAAGGGTGATGTTTTGTTGAATACCTCTGCAGAACCAAGTACAGTAAGTGATTTTCTGTGTTTTTGTTGTTGTTGTTTTTCCTAAACTGCTGCTGCTTTCCTATTTTCATCCTAGACCCTTCCTAAAAACACTTAAGGGTGAGGTGTGTTTTTGTCACTTCATTGATAAGCAGTCATTCATGCTTAGAATGCCTATATTTTTCTGACCTGTGATTAACAACAATGCTGTTTTTCCTTTGGTGGGAACAAGACAGGTATGGTGTTTTGTCTTCATGCTAGCCAGGGAGGAAAAATGATGTTTATTTATTCAGATGTTGGAGTGAAGAGGTTGCTTATTTTTCTTTCTCTGTAGAGCTAGTCAATAGGTAATTATGCAACTTAAGTACAGACCAATTTCAATATTTGGCTTAAAAGTACTTATGTAAGCAATTGACAGAAGTACCCCCTCAAAACAGTGTGATCAATCTGAAGAAAGTTGCTTGTCACTGGTTCCTTTTTGGAGGTGAATGAAGAAATTGGTTTGAAAGAAAAAGGGAGAAACAGAAATACAGAAAGACAGTGAATAGGCACTAATTAAGGTGTAACTGGGTCATTCTGGATAATAATCCAGAATTAGATTGTGAAGATTGAAAAAATTCTCCCTAAAACCAGGGAGTGAGTCTCATAAATATCTGCAAGTTTTTAATTTGATTTGGTTTTGGATACTTGCATTTTTGATGGTTGTGCTTCACGAATGATTGATATCCCCATCTGATACTTCATAACTGTTATGGTCTGAAGCTTTGCTTTACAACACAAAATTTGGAGGGTAAGATATACATAAAGGAACTCTCTATCAATTTTTTATATAGACATGATTTAAGTTTTTTGGAGGAAGGCTCAGGAGAAATGGAAACAAATTAATGGGTGATGGAGCTTGATGTGTGATAAGACTGAAGGATGCCAGGTGCTTTGGAAAAGAGGAGCAGAGGTGGAGAGCAGTGAGGTCCTGTTGAGGAAGGTGTATAGCAAGTCAAAAGACTAAGGGTAAACTTTGACAGGTTTAATGACTCATGTGGTCCTTCCTTTAAGGATAGAAAGAATAATCCTTATTCAAGGACTTCTCATGTAAGAAAGAGAAACTTCATTTATTTCTCCCTGAAGACTTTGCTTTTTCTTTGAAACCATGGTTTATGACTTTGCTGGTTAACTGGAAATTTTATAGGAAAACGTCAATCGGTTTCAATTGTTCACAAAACCAGAAGTCTGCCTGACTTCCTGCCTGTTTGTGTCTCCCAGGGTGGACTGTCTTTGAACCAACAGCTGAAGCACTATCAGGCTGTGGTTACACTGCAGCCCTCCCACGAAGACACAACAGCAAGCCTACCGGGTCCTGAGGTGCCTGGCTTTGCACTTAGCAGCCCCTAATCCTCCAGGAACCTTTGGATGCAGTGGGGCCCCTCAGGCCCATCCAGGGTCTTTATCCCAGGTGTGAATAACTGGTCCACTCTCACTTTTTTATTCTGATCCCAAAATAACTGTTGTTGTGGGGCTTTTTTGTATTGTTTTGTTGTTTATTTGCTAGCATTGTGGGAATTCTAAGTTTTGAGTAAGACTTTGCCACTATGTGCTTTTTTTCAGGTGTTGTCTTTTATGTTTGTGGTAAATATTGCCTGTTAAGCAAACTGCACAGTCAGATGAAAAGGACTGTTGAAAGGCCATGCTTTGAATCTGTGTTAAACCTTACATCTACTAGAAAACAGATAGGAGCTCAGCCTGTACCTGCTATACCTTATTCTGCCCTGTTTCTGGCACAATCAGTGTGCCTAGGCTGGTGCAGAAGACTTCCATAAAGCCATAGGTTCTGCATCAGCTGGATTATGAGGCAGCTCTATGTGCCTCTTGTGCAAATTATTTTATTCTCATGCATCCCTGGGAATTAAGTGTAGGATAAAAGGGAACTAGACATGATTGCATTGTAACCATCAGCTAGCTTCACTGCAGAGCTCTCCTTCAGGTAATAATGTCTAAGAACATGTCAGAGCAGCCACTGAACTGTCTCAGAAGAGATGTGATGGGAGAGCTCCTTTTTGTGACTCTGTGCTATTGATTATTAAGATCAGTTACAATTAAGTGGAATAACTCATCACTTGGATTTGCAAAAGTTAAGGTAAACAACCCTGCTTTATTTACAGCATGCAGCTGTCATTGCTATATCTTATTTTCAGTGAAACCCAAGACTCCTAACTAGACTTTTAAATCCTCTGTCCACAAAAGAAGGAAAACTTGATCAACATTACAAGATTCTCCAGGGTGCAGCTGTTTCAGTCCTTATCACTAACTGATTTTGGTAGGGATGCTTCTTGTTCAACACAGTCTACTTGGAGAAATGAGAGTATTGCAGTCTTCTGGCTTTTCTTACTTTGTGGCTTTTCTGGTGAATTCCAGCTGCAACATAAGTCTCTGCAGCACCAGTCATGGAATACCACTGGGGCACACACTGATTTTGCAATTGAGCAGAAGACACAACCACCACTCCCTCCCTCTCCCCATTACCTTCATGTAAGTCAAGGCAGGTCTGTGTAGGCATGAAGTATATGAATTAAATTTGAGCATGTTGTGTTTGAGGAACTGCTCAGCCCTTGTATTTCCCACTGAAGTATCTCCAGAAAGCCCAATACCTAACAGAAATTGTTCATCCTGGAATTTTAGTTTTATTATATAGTAGAGGAGATTTGGTAACAGTGTGACCATTGCTGTCTCTCTGCAGAAGCTCAGTGCATACTTATATCACTGATAGCCTTGCAAAGTTTCTGTTAAATCCTTTTCCTTTACTCTAGGGAAATGATCAGGGCAGCCTTCAAGTTCTCTGAATGGGCATATTTCTGTTCTATAGCAAAACATCTAGTTGAAGAGTAACTGTCATTTTGCCAGCCCCTCTCTCTGGTTGAAAATGTTGTTATGAATAGGAGCCACTCCCAGGATGTTCCTAAATAAAGAGAGGAAACTACTTTTAAAAATACTGTAAGGGTACTTGTGTGGCTTGTTTTTTTTTTTCTTTTTCCCTAAGCTGCCCAGGCCTGGCTACAGAACATTTATCCAGGTACTTTAAATGACTTGCACTGGATGTTTTCTGTTAACATATTTGTGGTGTAATCACTTTTCACCACTGAATTGGACAGATGTGTTTTGACATTGGCTTTTTCTTTTAAGACAAGAATGGCAAAGTCTTATACCTGAGTGTTTGAGTAAAAAAAGCTCAAGCAAATTCTCAGGTCATTGTTTTTCTCTGTGGGTTTGTTGGTTTGGTTTTTTTTACTTCAATGGAATAGCCAGGACAGTAGTAGTTTGCTTGTTGGTATAACATACCTTAAAACTACCTGGCCACCAGATTAGAGGTGTTGGCCAGAGGGGAACATTTCTGTTGTAATAAAGGTTAAAGAATATCAGCTACAAGCACTGGCAGTATCAACAAAACAGGCTTGGTGGTTCCAGTTCAGATGCAAGGACTAATCCTGCAAACACATAGGTGTTTGCTGAGCTGAACTCACGAGAGGTGCCATCAGAAAGTTCAGTGTACATCTAAGTGTGTATGGGATCAGGATCAAAGTGTAGGCAAGTGGAAATACCCATACAACTGATGTTTACAGCTCAGCAGAAAATACAATTACCCCTGAGAATTGCTGTGGATTTTTTGGTAGCCATCTGCATCAGTAACTGCACCCCTTGATGCAGTGTCCTCTGACTATATTCATAGATGAAATGGTTTGATTCTCTCTACACTGTACTCTCCCATCTATGATTTATGCATTTTTCATATTCTCTTTACTGATGATCTGGAGTTTCTCAGGCAAGGGAAGAAGTCTTCAGCATCTCAAGAACCTGCCAGGCATAATAATCTGTGCAAATTAGGAAAAGCTGAGCTATTCTTATTCAGCTACTTTATATATTTAGTTCCTATAAACAAAAATAACAATATCAAATTAACACAAATTTAATCTTACTGATTCAGCAGTATGTCTGCTTTGGACTACCACAGAAGCCATGCCAAGCTTAGTATAGCAGTAGCTAATATATATTGATATGATGTGGAACCCTTTCCAAACCCTACTATGGAAACAGATATTCTACTCAAGAGTAGCAGTGGGCTTCTGTGAGAGAGTCTGGAGTGTAGGAAGTGTGTGCTGGAACAGGATCTCCAAGAAGAACAAGGATTTTCCATTCCTTTTGAAGTATATTTTGCTCCCCATGCTTGAAGCAGGTTGATGGTTTTCAATGCTAGTAACTAATGCTAGTTAGAGGCTAGTATTTAAGTCAGTCTTACCTGATATGGTCAAACAGCTTGACTGTCACTTAGATTGGGTATTCCTAATTGCTTGCTAAGCATGTTGATGAGCCTGCCTTTGGCACATGACTGAAGGTTGCATACATTCTTTGTCATGACACTATTTTCTGTTTCATATTCTTTAAAAAGATGTAACATTTCTCCATCTTAAAGTCTGGTCTCAGCAAACTGAATTTTCTTAACCTGAAATAGCATTATTATAGATAGGCTTCCATTTATAACCCATAAGACTCTTATGTCCACCTCATCCATGGTCTTGGTGCTGGTTCAGATGGCATTCTTTGGTAAATTCTTCTTTGTTTTGCAGCACCCCAGTGTTTGAACCCAGAATTGTTTGGAAATTTCTTGTGTTGCTAGGGGGAAACAGACAAACAAAAATAGTTCATGCAAATATGTAATTGGTTACCAATGGGGCAAATCCCATCAGAAGATCTTTGCTGAACTAGAGTTTGACTCAACTTATTGTCTGGATATATAATGATTTTTGTCATCTGCATCAGAATAGCCATGACATTGCAGCCTTATCATACCATTCATGAACTAGCTTCCTTAAAAGACTAATAATCTCCTCTGCTAAAGATGTCTTGCCTACTTTAGCTTGCTTATTCATGCTCTGCTTTACCAAATTCATGAACACATACTTCCTGGAACAGCTGCCACCCTTCCTAAAAACTCTCAGTTTCCAGGCCCTGCCCTAATGACTGTCTGTATATTTTTATCTTAAGTAGGCATGGGGGCAGGAACTAGAATTCATTATTTTTTTCCCTGCTTCTGGAGTAAGTGTTCTCCCTCAGAAGTTATATAGTCATAGTTTTGCTTGCTCTCTCCCCACAGCCCAAAACCCCTTCATTATTCCATTTAATATATGAGTTCACTGATGTTCTGGGGCAGGTCAAACTGCTCTCTAGTCTCAGCCAAGACAGTGGGAGCTTTACAATCTTTCCAGTAATGGGAAGAATTGATCCTGTGTCTCTCACAGCTTTAAGGAGTGTTCAGAGGTCTTGTATAAAGAGCTTGGGCATCAAGGCTGCATGAGTCTGTTATGGGAGTGATGTGCTAGGTCTGACCAGAGGATGACACAGGCAAGGCAGAGGGGTTTCCGGTATACAGACCCCAAAAGGATTTAGAACTAACATTAGCAGGGAATTTCTTGGTGTGGCTGACTCTGATAGACTTCTTGAAGCCTACTGTTGGGCATTTAGGAGCTTTAATATTGAAAATGCAGAATGAAGTTTAAAGCTCCAGGCAGTCATCTTCTGGGGTGAGGAGGTGAGAAGTGAGACCAGGCTGAGAGTCACACCCCTGGAATCAGGCCCTGGAAGTGAAAGGGAGCCAGGATTTGGGTGCTTAATCCTTCTTTTGGATGTAGCTCTCAGCCCACACTGCAGAACCAAAACAAGACAGGTGCTTTTCAAATTAATATGCCTCAAGTAAAGGCTCTTTTGCAGTTTGCTTCATGTCTGTGTTTCAAAATCTTCTCCTTTTGCATTTCTTGCACTGATTTAACTAGATTGATTCAGAAATTGATGTAAATTCTGACTTGGGCATGGTTAATTACTATACTAGTGCTTATAGAAATATAATTTGTTCCTGTAAGTAAGCTTGAAAAGAAATGAGCTTTGTTGAAAATGTGACTGCAATAGCAGTCCATCTTTCAATGCTGAATACTGGGGAAGGGAAAACAAATCCCTAAGTCTCTATCTCAGCTTCTAAATAAAGATCCTCCTAACACCTCCCACCCTTTAATTTCTTCCCTTTACTTGGCCACTTTTTTCAATTCATATTGGCTTTACCACAGGAAAAAACTTATTTCTTTATGAATCATGATTGTAGTTAAGCAGACCCTTCAAGAATTTCTGATCTGCTCCTTCAAATTGAAAAATATATGCTAAGGAGTAAACAGTTACCCAAGTTTTCTCTGCAAGTACAACACAGACAGGCATAGATGAATTTAATAAGTGTCTTCCAAGCTACTCATGAGGGAGACTTGAGGTATTTGGGGTAGGCTGGACCAGCCACTGCAAAGGTCTTGTACTACCAATTAACTGAAGGGGTTTGGTCCACACAGCCAAAAAATACTTGGTCAAGTATGTGATTCTCGGCTGTTTGCAGCTGCAGCAACTGCTCTTGTTGCTGTTCAAATAAGAGTGAATCTTTGGCATAGCATCTCTGCAAAGTATGCATTTTGAGGTTTCCTACAGATCTTGCTCTTTTAGATGGAAAATACAGGTTGAACTACAAATACATGAGCTTTAGAGAATTAATGTTGTGTCTTAAGAGGTGAGCACTGCAAACTTAACCAGTGGGTTTTGGTAAGGTTTGTTTCTCTGAAGTCCTGTTGTAGGAATGTGTTCTGTGGCTCTGGAAGTGGGATATTTGTGTAGCTGCAACTCCCTGTTAAATATTCTTTCATACAATAAATAGGTAACTACCAAAATAATACTAGCAAACTAAAGATCAAAGTTACTTGTTTAATGTATTACTTACTGAGGCTGGAGCTGTAAGATGTCTTTCCTCCTTTTTTCTTTCAGACAGATATTTTTACACTGCTCCTTCCCCTTTTTCTAGTTGTCTTGCTGTTCTGTATATTTTTATATGTAGCACCTTCTTCAGATGAGCTTGTGTTTGTGTTTCAAGTCTTTTGATGAGGAATTTCTGTGTTGCCATAACTTGTCTTTTTAAAAAAGGCAGTTAATTTGTTGGCTGCAAACTCTCTTCTTGTTGGGAAGGTACGTGGTTATTAATAGAAATTTCTCTGTTCCAAAAACTGGAATATAGGAATCAACTGTGGTGACACTATTCTCATATCCTCTACTCTGTAGACCTCTTGGACTGGAAACAGTTTTGGAGGTTTGCTGTCCTAATGCAGTTGTACTAGCCAGTGTCTGTTTCTTAGTAGACTGCTCAGAAAGGAAACAAGGTTTAGTCAGCTAGCTGAAAATTGCTTTGTTACCTCTGAAAACAAGTACAAAATCTAGTCAGACATGCTAGAAAGAACAAATAATTTCTTCCCTGCTTTTCTCTGTTGGAGGTTTGCTATTTTAAAAAACTCTGGGCTGGCTTCAGAAACACTGTGTGTCTGTGTTCAAAATACCCTCATTGCATCATTGAGAAATCTGAAGCTGCCATTGTTTCACCCATCTTCCCAAGGGAAATTCATAGAAAATAACTAGATGTAAGGAACTGCTTATGTATTTTGATGTCCAGCATCTGCTGACAGAATTTCACAAAGAAAGATGCTGGATCTCTCCTGGCCTCCAGGCTGTGTTTTCACTCTGCCAATTTTTTTGCTTGCCTGTGAGTTGTGAGTCGTCAGGGACTTCTCCAGAACCATTGCACTGCACAGGGCAGGCATCCCTGATTCATGTGAGTGTGCAGTAGGCAGCAATTTACCTGAGTGCCTAGGATTACACAGCAGGTTTGGCTACTGTCATGTGTGTCTGTCAGTGTTTTCTAGCACAGCATTTTAATTTTCATTCTCTCTTTAAAGAGTGAGTGCTCTCAAATGAATGGGAAGCTGCCACCAGGGAGTGAGAAGGATTACCAGCCATTAGCAACTGGTCCAGTCTCTCTCCTTCTTTGGGATCTATTAGCACATCTGTGGTGAAATAGCAGTTACATGTGAACCATATTCTACATTCATCAAAGGGAAAATGAAGGTATTTTCCATTAGAAATGCACCATAACAGCTAAATGAGTGAAAGGAGACAAAGTTCTGTCCAGCCCTTCTGTCCTTTTAACTCTCTTACTCCATCTCAGACATCCAGCTTCCCATTACTTAAGTCAATGAAAGCCTCTTCCTGCCTTTATTGTTTTGCCAGTTGCTGCCTTCAATTTACTGCACTGATAAGAACTTCTTAGGCTGTAAATGTGTGGCTGAGATATTTCTGAAGCTGACCCATGTTTTGATTGTAGTTACAGGAGGAAAGGTCAGCAGCAAAACTGTTCTCGCTAGATGGGGAGGCCACTGCTTACACCAGGATGGGTATAGGTTGCAAATTCATGGGGAGAGATGTAAGGTAATGTGTGGCATAACAGGGTTGAAGAAGAAGAAAAAATACACATTTAACCTCCCCTCTTCACAAGGTGATACCTTTGTTTTTATTAGATATAAAGTAACTGCAGCTGTTCTTCAGCTTGGGGAACGTTGGAAACCAGAAAGAGTGAGAAAACAGATATGGTCTTTGATGCTGGAAGGGATAGCAGGTTGGTAGGAGCTGTTGAAATCTCCCTTCTCAGGTATCTATGACTGCAGATAATAATTTTATCTTCTCTTGCTACAATGTAGCTGAAGAGATGGAAAAGGGAAGAGGGGAAGCGTTTTAATATCTTGCTTTTTGGGACACTTAGCTATAATCTCTACTGTTTGGGCAACCAGCACGAGCCACATGCTTGGGAAGTTCCACACACATCTGAAATTCCTGTGGCATCATTACAATATGTGGCACATGTTTGCAGTGTGGCTGTCTGCCAGCATGGGCCTAGAGAAGTCTAGTCTCAGTGGGAAATAACTGGAAACAACAGAATTGTATGGAGTGCAAAAGCTTCTTCCAAGGAAAACTGTATTTGGAAGCCATGGATTTATCAGACAAGAGCTTTGATACCAAAATTACTGAATTTGAATACAAGGTAGAGGCTCTTCCTCTTTGTGTTGAAATCAGCTGAGAAGTAGTGTGAAACTGAAAGCCATGCAGACTCTTAAAACTGTCATAACTTTGGGAATTTTAACAGCTTCAAAAAAGACATACCACAACTACCCAGGGACTGTGCTACTATAGAAGACAAAATAAGCTCTGTGGCAGAAAATGTAGATCTCCAATCTGAACCTATCAGAAGATCTAGGTAAAGAAGGTCTAGGATTTCTTAGTAATTTAATTAACAAGAGTGATTTTTTCTATCTTGGTTTTCAAAGAAAATACCTGGCAGAAGTAAATAACAATAAAATATTTAACTATGGTAATAAATATACTAGGTCTTTGTCTTTCAGAACTGACAGGTTGATTATTTCCCCATACCTTTTTTAAAATAACTAAAAAGAAAAGGCATGTAACAGTGTCATCTGTCAAGAATATATGCTGATAAGGTGTTTATTTCTCCTGGCTTGACCTATGTGACTGGGTTAGCAAAGAAGACTTATTCATGAAAGACTGTAAAGAGCTGTACACAGGTCTGCAAATAGCAGAGGTAATTACCAAGAGTTTCTCTGAAGGCTTACAGGCAGCAACATAACTTGTAAGAGGTATTGACAGTGTATGGATTTGGTTTCTGAAAAATGATTGAGTTAGAGTATGTGACCTCTTGTTGCTGCTAGCTGTCCTTTCCTGATGGGTTGTAGTTTGGTATTGGAGATCTCTAATGTTTCTGAAGGGCAAAGATTCTCAGAAGAGCTGCTTCCCCAGGTTTCATAAATGGTAATCAAATAGCTGGTAGTTGTAATTTTACTTTTGCTTTACTGAGAATAGCAAAACAATTTTTTCTGACAACTGTACTGAGAAATGTGGCTGAAAGTTTTCCTCTTTTTGAAAGCTAAACTCTTCCTTTAGGTTTTCCTTTTAACCTGATGCATTCTGGGCCATTGTACTACCTTGACCCATGGAAACTGGAAGTAAGATGTCAGCAACATAGTACATGGAATAACTCAAGGATATATGTTCAGATTTTATAGTCATTATTAGCTGGAGTTACAGTTACAGAGGCAAACACCAACATGATAAATTGAGGAAACAAATGTAGAAGTGGATGGGACAAAGCTGAACTATGGTAGTTAACTAGTTCTACAAAATGCTAGAAGTTGCAATTGAGAATGACACCTTTGTTGCTTTTACAAATCCAGGTATCCATTATTTTAGAGGGTTTATGAGTGAGGAAATCTGTGGGTTTTCTGTTGTCTCGAAAACCATCTTGGTTATATTTCACAGAAAGACATAAGAATGCTTAACAAAATGCTGTTTAGGCAGCTCAAGCCTTAATCAAGTGACTTTCTGATTACTGAAAGTATTTGGTCTTGTGACTGTCCATTAGCATTCCTCATGATTTCTCTAAGCTTCTCTTTTATGTTAGGTCAGCACCTACTATACCCCACATGCTCATTTATGAACTTCTACAAGGCATTCTGTGGCTCTGAGCTAACAGTTTGGTAATGCACACGAGTGGATTCATATATCCCCTTGGTGTTTTAGGTACAGTCCTACTCATTTAATCTCTGTTCCTCTAGAAGAAGAGCTGTCTAAGCCCCAAAAGAGTTTATACTACTCTTCCATGTTAATTGGGTGACCTGTCCTGACCTGAATGTAAGTAGTTAGCTCAGTGGACTCATCTCAAAATTAAGCATGATGAAATACATTTTGACGATTTGTAACTGGCATACTTCTATGCTAAGGCAACAAACTGCCACCCTTTAGAGGCCCCATGGGATGTAAATGGCAAAGTTTTGGCAGCAGGAGGGCTGCAGGTATGGTCTCTGTGGGAGGAGGCCAGGGGCTCTCCTGTGTCAGGCACAGCTGCTTCCAGTTGTCTTTGCAAGGGACTCATCACAAGCCACAGCTGAGCTCATCAGCTGAATTGGTGGCATCTGTGAAAACACCTATAAGAAAAGGTGGAAAAGACTGGAAGGGAGGGAATGTGGAGAGAACAAGGTAAGGGAGAGGAGGGGGTGGAGGGATGAACAGAAAGAATAAGGTCAGGGGGTGAAGAGGTGCTCTGTGACAGAGCACATAATTCCTTGAAGGGACTGTGACCTGTGGTAAGCCCCTGCCAGAGCAGTACACCTCTGAAGGGACTGTGGCCTGCAGAGGAGCATGCTGCAGCACAGTACAAGAGTGAGGGGGAAGACTAGCAGAGAAAAACTGCTGTGTGCTGACCCTGACCTCTTGCACTGCTTGTTGTTTTACTGAAAGGACTGCAGGCAACCTGCAGCAATAACAAGAGGGAAGGAGAGGTGTCTGGAGTGAAGCTGAGCCTGGGAAAGTGTGTGTGGGGGAAGGTATTTTAATGTTTGTCTTCTTTGTTTCTCAATACCCGTATCAGTAACTCAATATTTATATTAACTGGCAATGAGTTAAATTCTCCAGAGATTACTCTGGTTTGGGGTAGGTAAATGAAATGGAGTAGGTGAGGCTTTATCCCAAGCAGTCTCTAGAGCTGTGGAGCCACTAACATCCCCTGTGCAGTGTCTGTTGTTAACATGAGGTTTGATTTTATCCAATCACCAGCAGTGTACACTTAACCATTCCCCTTCCTCTCCTATTTTTCAGACACAGATGTCACACTTTGTTTAGTGTCTTTTGAAGTTCCCATGTGACCCAGAAAAAAAAGTGAATCAAATAAGTGTGTAGACAGTTACTGTAGTTTGTTGTGTAACTACTGTCTGAAGGTGTATAGCAAAGGTGAATGAGTACTGATGAGTCACATCAAATGAGCCCAAGACTCTCATATTTCATTTTCATTCCCCTCCTGCCCCAGCAAGTCTTGTGTCTTGCATTCATGAAGCAGTGTTACAATCTCTCCCTTGTTCTGTGTCCTTGCTCCACATGGCCAAGGTCATGGGTAAGCCAGATGTGCCATCCTGCAGCCAGCTGCATGTGATGGTTGAGGTCATGGTCTGAGACAGAAGTGGTGGCATTAGACTGCCTGACACCTCAGCATCACTGCTGTTTCCTACCTAGCACAGCTTTGTCATGTGTCAGACACTGGAGAAACCTGACCATGTGTGTCATTTAAACTGCTACTAATCACCTACAAGAAATATTTAACTGCTTAGAGAGAAAGAACTTAGGCAACCTAAGATGTGTGTTGACTTTAGCCCAAACAGATGTTTTGATCACACCTGTGTAGCAAAGGTGCAGCCATTATGTGTCCCAGCTGGGATTTTTATCATGGGGATTACACTAATATGTGTGGAGACAAATCACAGGAAAGGGATTCATTGCAAAGGCCTCCACTACACCTACAGGGTAGCAGATGAACTCTGTCCTGAAAAGCTTGCCCTGGGCATGAGCAAGACAGGGTAAAGGAAAAAGGTGTTGCAAGGGAGGTTACCATTAAACATTTTTATGAGGCTCTGGAATTCTTCTCTGCTTCTTTTTCTGCATACTGCTACTGATTCTCTTCAGCTGCTTGCATTTAGCCTCCCTTCTCCAGCAGTCAGGTGGAAGCTGTTTAATGCAGGCATTCAGTGGTATGTTGTGTGTAGGCTTGGAGGGGAGGTCTGGCTTAATTAAACCCCCAAGAATGTCTTAATCTTGTAAAGAATATGAGTCTCCTGTGTGCAGGCCTTTGGAAAATTTATGGATAAGCTGAGACCTGTAGAAGTGCCCCTGTGTCAAAGTTGAACTGTTTGTGTGTGGCTCTATTATTGCCCCTAAGTGGAAGAAATATTGCCCTTTTTTTAATTAATGCTACATATACATTTTCTTTGGCTGGAGTAAAAAGCTGTTTAAATTTTATTTAGGTGAATAAATATTACTCTATGTCAAATTTAAGCCTATTTAAACCTGACTTATGGGTTTAGCTTGCACCTACCTGTAAGCTATGTCACTTGCTTGAAATCCCTGCCCACAGAGGGATTTGTGCTGGTTTGACATTTTAATATTAGTTAAACTACTCTAATTTGTAGGTGTGGACCTCCCCTTAGTAGCCTCCAGGAGTAAAAGTGATCTCTTTTGGTTTTACTAATGACAGTAGCCAACATTTAAAAGTTGACTGCATGCTGCCCACTCTGTTCACACTGACTGGTGCTTTTGCATAATACCACAAGTTTACTGGCAGGGTGTTCTGTTTCTTTTACAAAACTAATGTATGACACCTGACCACATCTGTCTCAGGAGCTGAGAGCCTACACACTGTTTTTAAATACATCTCTCAAGACAATCCACAAAGTGCTATCTCAAGAATTCCAAAAAGCTGAACACAAAATTCAATTGCACTGCACAAGAGTGCTAAGGAAAGCTATCTGCTCAGAGTTAACTCCCTGTGTGCATGTGGCAGTAGCTAGGGTGATGGCAAGACTGAGAAGGAACTCTAGGTCTTATAGTTCAGTCCATTAGGGACTTCTGAGCTCTGGGCAAATCTGCTTTCCCCTTCAGTATGAATTTTACCCCCCATCGTAGTAGTATTTCATGAAATAAAGCATGGCATGCCTGATACCATGACTTGATTCATAGGAAAATTGTGGTTGTACCTATTATCTAAATGAAGGTGGTCCTTTAAACAAAAAAGTAAGCTTTGAGGGAACACTAAGGTTTATTTATATTGATCATTTTCCTAGCTTGATGATGGCCCTTAAGTCCTTTCCTAGCATGTGGCAGGTTCCCAGCAAGACTCCTAGTGGAGTCTGTCATTTCAAGTGATCTGGATTAAGAAGTGAGAATAGATAGCTGTGGAATGTTGTGTGCCTCCTGTGTCCTTGATAGCCTCTGTTAACCACAGCAAACCCAATAGGATTTATAATTCCATTATAAGGCAAAAATGGGGGGGTTTGTTACATTGTATTATGCAATCATTAACTAACTATATGATCTCATTGAGTGAGTTCTGCTTTTCCTATCCAGCTTCCCTGAATCCTCCTGAAACAGCTGGGTGGCAATGAGATGTCTGTTACATTAGGAAGAACCTGGAGGCAGAAATTCTCCAGGTTATCTCTATTTGGGAATCAAACTGCACCTTTGGCAATTAATTTTTTAATAGTGACCACTTACTTAAAAATTTTAGATTCTTCATGTGTTACCTGTGGATTACATATACACAGTACACATATGTATATATGTTATAGCCATGTGTTATTACATACATGATGTTTTGGTGCTCCTCATGTTAAGCAATCAATTATCAAAATATAATGTAGATGAAATCTATAGTAGTGCTGTACTCATCCATCTCTAGAGGTGTTGGTGTGGTTGGATACCATTGTGGCATGACACAGATGAGATGTTTATTGTTCTAGTAGAACAGCAGTGCTTAGTCACACAAATAATGATGTAATGGTTGTGGTTGTTGGAGCCTGCAGCCAAGAGATGTGACATCAGACTTTGGCTCAGCTGTGGGTATGTGGCTTAGCCCCAGTCAGCCAGTTCTTCCTCCAGCAGAAATCTTTTAGTCTTCTTCTAGAAGCATGAGGAGAATAAAAGCATTTAGTGATCAGAGAGGCTGTTTAGGAGGGTGGTACTGTAACATCAAGATCTAGGTTATCTGTTGGTTCAGTACTTGTCATATAATGCAAATAAATCCTGCATTTTTCCAGGGAGCATTAGTTATTGTTGCCAGCAGAAGATAGGGATGTTACTCTCCAATGCTTTATGTTATAGAGGATGGCAATACTAACAAAACTGAAAAGGCAAATCAAATCTCTTACCCTCCTACATTTCATGCTCAGCAGTTTTTAAGGGATAGGCAGAAAATGCAATAGCTTCTCTCAATTCTGTTTTTTAAAGAGATGGCTACAAATATTTTGAAATAGCTGATGTAGTATTTATTTATTTTTCTCTCTTGATAAAAAACCCCTGAGTCTGATGAAGCTGGAAGAGCTAGATAGCTGGCTCTGTGAAAAATCAAGCCAGTAACTTAAGCACTTAAAGAAGGATTTTAGGATATTCAGAGGATAAACATGCCCAGAGTGGGATTCTGGCAAAGGTTAAGTGCCAAGCTACGAAGTTGTGATCCTGAAAAACACTGCTCAGCTACTGGCTAACTCTCAAAACAAGTAAACCAAGCAAATGCTTTTCTTTGTTCTTTTCCTTTAAATACATAAACAGTCTTAAGAAGAAAGATTGAACCTAGGGTGACCCTCGCTCATGCGTGGCCTGACCAGCAGGTCAGAGAACCATATGTCTCCCTGTATTCTATCTCTGGTCAACTTCAGGCAACTTCATTTTTTGGTGAGGAAGGGTTGAGGCTGCCCAGCTTAGCCCCAGACCTAACTGTTAGAACACCTTCTGCTACAATACCAAAGGTGGGTTCAAAGCCAAGGAGCACTGTGTGCCTATCATCCCCTTCTTCCTAGGTGAGTGGCTCTAGCTTTTTACTGTTGCATGAAAGGAGTAGCTTTCCCTCAGTTTGTTGCAAGTAGGAACTCTGCTTCAGATTCCTGGAAAAGAAGGTGTGTCTTCCTCCAAGAGGGACTCTGCACCACCAAATTCAAACAGAGGGGAGTGCATTCTTCCACCTAGGAGGAAGACACTGGTGGGGCAGGACTTCTCTGCACTTCTCTGCTCATCTGTTAGCTGACCTGAGCAGTTGCAGCATCTTGTGTGCACTGACTTGTAAAAACTCCCTGCTTGGTGAGCTGTGCTGATTTCCTTCAGACTCCTTCTCTCAGCTTCAGGGGAAAGCGTGTCATGTCTAAATCCTTTGTTGGATGGCACCAAGAAGAACCTGCCTGTAGGCACTCATCTGAAAATAAGAGTATCTTTGCCTGAACAGTACATTTTGAAGGTCTTCCAAGCAAAAAAATGCTGCATGTATACAGCAGCCTGGACCCTGTAGTACTCTGAAGCCATATCTATAGAGAATTATCCAGTGTGGGACACTTTACAGGTGCTGGGATGCAATATGCTGTGCTGCAGGAGGATCCCTGACCAGCCAGTGATCTCTTAAGAGGGACAGGGACCTAGCTCAGAGTATTTTGTGCCTATTATAACAGTGGCATTTGGGAGAGGGTCACTGGGGGTTAGTGAAAAGGGTGGAGGATGCCAGTCCTAGCAGGACTAAATTTGCAGTACAAGGTCTGTGATTGGGAAGGTTTGAAAAGCTTTGTGGGTGAATTAAGGCATATATGGTTCCTCAGTGCTATGCATGACCACCAACAAAAAGTTATGTATGTGCAACAACTTCTAAGGAGCAACTTCCCAAATTCCTTCATTGTTTTATTTAAAGGACTCTTTTAACTCTAATCTTGGCTGCTTTGTTTTCTTTCCTAGCAAAGCTGCTGGATGTACTTAGTTATTCTTTGTCAGATTGCAACACTTTCTAAGGATCAGGTGGTAGTTGGACTTCATTGCAGACAATAAAATCCTGGTTTCTTCTTTAAATACAACAAAAAATTGTCAAAACTTGTAACACAGTATTTTATGCATCCTTCAGGTAGATGGATATTTGGTAATTGAATGCTTAGTAGAGATATGGTACAGTTTAGAAGGTTCTGTCTATGTTCAGCTTTCTACAAGTCTTCAGGTGCCCTGGGAAGGTTTATTTAAACAAGCTGTAGGGCCTGATCTTAAGGTTCTTGGGAAAATTGCCTCCTAGTTTAATGTTTGCTATGGACTTCAATAAACATTTTATGTGATCTGTGCCAGTTAAGACCATCAGCATTACCCTGAACCAGTAACCTTAGGGAAAAAAATGGCTATGCTTAAAAACATAAAAGCAGAGTTATTAAGAAAAAGGGACTTCTCAAGTGTAAATAAAATGACCTGAACAAAATGTGCATCATTATACATGCATGCCATCATTTCCCATCTGTTTTCTGTTTTCTGACCCTAGCTATGGATTTGTTTTGTGCACATGGACAAACAATTGGTCAACACTTAAAACACAAGCTGGAACGTAGAGAAAGCTTCTGGCAGCCTTTCACGTGCTCTGCTTCATCATATCAAAACTATTGATGGAAAAGATGAACTGTAAACATTACCTCCTGCTAACTCTTCCATATAGTCATATAATTATCATTTCTTTTACTTTCTTCAGATTTTCCTTGAAGTCCAGCTAAGAATGCACCCAATAATAAAGTGAAAAAAGCTGCACAGAAGAAGCATCCTTCTACTTGGTGAAAATGTCTCTTATTTTTTGACAACAATTAAAGGACAATGGGGTCCAACACACTTGGGAAGGCTGCAACATTAGATGAGCTTTTGAATGCTTGTATTGAAATGTTTGGTATGCTTTTTCAATATTTACTTTGCTGTTGTTGAAATTTATCATATAATATAACACAGGCTGTTCTCTGATTTAGCCAGTCTTTCCCTTGGCAAAAACATTTCCCTTCCATAAAATTTTCCACGTTTCATTTTGGCCCAGAATCACATGGGCCAGAAATTTAATCATATGCACACTGTATTAAATTTTCTTAATACAAATAATGCACAATGGTGGGTATAGTGGTTTTAAAAATGCTGGCCTTCACCAAGAGAAGTGTTTAGTTGAGTTATTCAAGGAGTTATTTCTGGCATTGATCTTTTTTGTCTTGAGTGGTTACACAGCTGCCTTTCTGATCAGTCATTCTTTGGAAAGGTTTTCCAAATCATCATGGAATAATTGGCAATAATATGACTTAAGGCTCATGTAATCTTTTTACTCTTATTAAAATGTGATGTACCAAGTCTGAGGGAAAGATGTGATGAAATAGACCTTGATCCATAACATCATTAATCATGATGTGTGTCACATTTCAGTTAGATGAGTTCATGGATGGGCTTAAATGCTTTGAAACAGGGCCTTAACTCAAAAAGCTATATTTAGATTCTCTTAAAATGCAGGACAGCTTTTGACTGGAATGATGTATTAATGTTTTTTTCCCCCCTTGTGAAGAGAAACAAAGGTGAGGGAGATTGAGTAATTAAGGGGCAGAGCCTGCAGTGCATTCCACTATATCCCTGTTTGTAGACCAGCGTCAAACCTCTTGGTCCAAATACCTAATGAGAGGTAGCAGAGCCCCTGTACTTGCTTGTTGGAAATCATGCCCCTCTTCCTTGTATGCTCACTCTTGACAGCTGTCATCCAGGTGTGGTTCCCATTTCATACCTGCAAATCATCTACTGTCTTTTAAAAGAGTGACAGAGAATAATCTAAGATTGCAGATGCTGAGGAACACCCCTGGTCAGCCAGCTTGCCAGGGAGTAACTTTCTGTGGTTCCAGTGGCTACCTTGAAAAGACACAAGGGTCTGTATGGCAACTGGAGATGTGATCCTGGGCACAAACATGAGCTGCTGCTTTGACAGTGAATTCCTTGAGGCAGATCCTTTTTTAACAATCTGATTGTTAGCATAAGGCTATAGAGCTGCAATAGAACAAATATTGGAAGTGGTTGTGCATAGATCATCAGATCCCCACCTTTTGGTGGGCTAATTTTGGCTTGTTTCTTTGGGTTACTGACAGTCTCTTTATATGAAGTTTAGCATAGTGCTATCCATACCCCATTTTTGTAGCTATGGCCTGTTATCTACACCAGCTGATTTTTTTACTTACCATTACAGTCTAGCAGTAATCACCAAAGGAACATTTGTGTTCTTTGGTTTTGTTTCCTACCTATTTGGTAGATGATGACCCAACGTACTCATTTTTGATCCTTTCTGTCTGATTCAACTTGAAGGCTAAAAGCTCCTTTCTGTTCATCAATAATGTGGTTAACTCCCTTTTCTTCTCTTTTGCAGATGACAAAGGAAATCAGTGCTCCAGCCACTTGCCAAGAATCTTTCTTTTAATGCACCGGTGGTATTTGCCTTCCACAGAGCTGGCTGGCAAGCTTCTGGCCACATATCCTTTCAGGAGGACTTGCAAGTTGACATTAGAGTGCCAAAAGCAGATTGTTTATGTGACTGACTGTAAAAATTAATGTCAATTAATCAGTGACAAACAAGGTTTAGGGGTGACATTTTTTTTCAGCCCAAAAGGTGAAGTCTATGAGCTTCTTTCATCTGTTGATTGTGGTCTTTTTCCACATGTACAAGTTTGCTGAGGCATACTTTGAATTAACTTTGAATAAGTGGAAATATATTGCCAAGGTAACTTTTCAAACATGCAGTGGCTATCTGGCTTTGGACTAGTATGAACCTGCAATGGTAGCTGAGCACCTACATGTCATATATTCCTCTTAAAAACTGAAATAATCAGAAGTATTAGTACATTTCATTAGCCAGAGCTGGCACAAAACCATTCAATGGAATATTCAGAATAGTATAATAGAGGCATTTTTGCTAGGGCAAAAACCAAAGTGGCAGCCAGGAAAAGGTCTGTGTCCCCTAAGATGCTGTGAGAAGAGATGAAATACCAGAGCATACTGTGGTTGTCTCTACAAGAAAAGTTTGGTACTGGTTTTTATTCAGCTGCTCTAGTGTCAGAGTATTCTGTGGATGAAAACAGTGTTACTGAATGAAGGCAGACAAAGCTTTCTTTAACTAGCCTACGTATAGAGATGCCAGTGGAGAGAACTGCAATGAATTCAGATTAAAAATCTGCTATTTCATGAGGTAAGCATGCTTCTGGCCCTCTAGCATTTTGGATTTATGCTTCTGTGAATGCTATCAGTGTAATGTCTTTTTGTAAAGATTAAAATTAAACCATGGAAATGTAAAGTTTTTTCAGCTGTTTTGTTTCCTTTTGTGTATAAGATGAGGCATCACTTTAATCTCCCATTTTAATAGAAAGCTTCTGTGTTGTGCTGTGGAGAATCAACCAAAGGAAATAATAGGAGGTGGCTTTTGCCATTTCAGTGTCACAGATAATCATAGCAGCAACAAGCTGAGGTAGCCCACCCTGTCTGCTCAAAAGCCATTGGGTCTGAAATGTTTTGAAGTCCTGTTGAATAAAATGTGAGAATGTATACATGTAGCCACTGAATGTTGCACCTGAATCCCTGAGCATCTCTTAACTGCTCTCTGTGGGTTTCAGATACTGGATTTTGGAATTTCCTGCAGAGTTTAACTTGGATCTTGGGCTGATTCGTTTGACTGAAGAGTTTCGAGAAGTAGCCAGCCAGCTTGGATATGAGGATCACATCCATCTGATTGATATCTCCAGCATGTAAGGATATTCTAAGTTTCAATATCTTCCTCTTGGTCCCTGTAAGACCAGAATTCTAGTTCTGTACAGAACATAAAAATATTAAGGACTATCTTGAACTTGAGAGCAAAAAAGCAGTTACAGAAAGGCTATATTGTCTTGTAAATTTGGAGTTACTAAAAGTTTGAAATTCTAGTTATAGTGTCACAAAAAGAAGGTTCTTATCTGTGTGTAAGTTTGTAATTTAAATGGGAAATCATTTTCCTGACAAAGCTAGTGCCAATTAAGTGATTAATATTACTTTTTCCTATAATTTTTCATACAGAATGACAAGCAATGCAGTGACTGCCAGGTTGTGTAAATCTTGCATTTTCTCAGAGAACCTTGTTTTTGTTCTCTCCTGAGTAGCCTGTTAGGTGTTTTTTTCTGATAGCTTTCTGTGTACTTCTTATCTGTAATTTAACAGGCTAATCTTTAGCATTCACACTTGTAGTGTCATCACTCAAAATGGTTGCATTATTTCCTTGACACACTGAAAAGAAAGTTAACTTTTAAACATCACCATACAAGTTCTTGTACCTCACCTGATACTGTGGATTTTCATCACATAGTGACATAGGCATCCACATGGTGACTTTTCTTTATCTCCAATATCATAGTAGTCTGATAGAAACCAGCTATTATTTTTCATTAGAAGCAGTGCCTCCAAAACTCTTCTGTTATGCACCTGATCATACTCTGAGTGTTTATTATGTACTGAATGTCACAGATCAGAAAACTGATGACCTGTCCCTTGCTAATTTTATACTATATGTGTAAACTGTGGGTTACACTTACATGTGCCCAAACAGAAATGAGAATTGTAGTTATTTTCTGTTGCAGTCCTTCCTATGACTGGATGAGAAGAGTTACACAGAGGAAGAGGATTTCCAAGAAAGGAAAAGCCTGTCTACTGTTTGACCACCTGGAGCCCATTGAGCTAGCTGAACATCTCACTTTTCTGGAGCATAAATCTTTCAGGAGAATTTCTGTAAGAAGCCTTAAAGTTTGTCACTTGCAATTAGGAGCCTGTACTTAAAAAGTGTTCCCATGGTTTAACATTTATGACTTCTTTCCCCTTGACATTTCAATGTAGTACATCTTCATAATCCTCCATATGGCATACGTAGCCATGGCTGCACCAGCACTTCCTTGATCTTTGCCATGATTGATGCTTTTAGTGACAGAAGTTAATTTTGGACAAAAATTCCTGCTCAAAGCTACTGCAGCCATGTCTTACAGCAATTAAGTAAACTAATAATGCTGTTCAAAATCTTATGAGGAAAATAGTTATTTAGTTTTCAGAAGACATCAGAGTATTTACAATGAATAACTTTTTGAGAGACTGAAATACATAGAGTCCTTCAGTAGTTTCTGTTCACTCCCAAACACTTCCCCAGAAATTGTCCTTTCCTTTGCCAGCTTAGGATCAGAAGATAATTCAAGTTGGAAAGGATCTCAGGAGGCCTCTAGGCCAACTCCCTGTCCAAAGCAGGATCAATTCTGAGAGAAATCATGTTCCTCAGGGACATAGCCACTTGGATCTTGAAAACCTGCAAGACCAGAGACAGCACAACTTCTCTTTCCTCTTTCTCCTGTACTGGCAATGAGGAAAATTCAGATACAGTTGCTTCTTTTCACGCAGGACCATGCATCAACAAGATGCAAAAATGGATGAAAATGGAAGTAGAAACTAAAGCAAAACAAATTAGTAATCCAAATGCCAAAAGAAATTCTGATCTCTGCTGGCAACAATCCATATGAAAATATCAGAGGATGCCACTGTACCTGGTGGCAAATAGAAGCATGAAGATCTCAAGTTAACAAGTTCTTTTCAGCTAAAAAATGAGACTTTTTGAAAAACTGTTTAGGAGCATGAAAGAAATTTAAATTCCAAAACAAGTGGAGCCAAGATTTCTCTCTTTACATCAACAAGGCAGTTGGTCAGGACAGCAAAATGGGATGAAATCTCTTATTTATGTGCTTCTTGCTTGTAGCACTAGATAATTCCTGTAGAGTATCATGCCATGAGGATATCAAGTAAAACTTCATGGAATAAAATGTGTTGAGTGAATGATGGGAAAGATGATTCCATGGAAGTTGTCCGCTGTTTCACTGAAAATGCCTTTCTTCTGTTAGTTCACAGACTACCAAAGCTATGTGATTCATGGCTGCTTGGAGAACAATCCTACTTTGGAGAGATCTATTGCTTTATTTAATGGTATCTCCAAATGGGTCCAGCTCATGGTTCTCAGCAAGCCAACACCCCAGCAAAGGGCAGAAGTAATCACAAAGTTTATCAATGTTGCACAGGTAGGTCTTGCATATGAGTCTTTTTCTTCCAGTATAAAGCAATAATACAAATAACAATAATACATGTAATAATAAGTAGTGCAAATAAGACAAACTGAGGTGCTGAAGCATGTCCAAAGAAGGTCAACAAAGCTGGTGAGGAGTCCTCAGCACAAGCCTTATGAGAAGCAGCTGAGGGAACTGGGGTTGTTTAGTCTGGTGAAGAGAAGGCTTGGAGGACACCTTATGTCTCTCTACAACTACTTGAAAGGAGTTATAGTGAGGTTGGTCTCTTTCCCCAGATAACTATCCACCAGAAAAGAGGAAATGACCTCAAGTTTCAGCAGGGGAGGTTTAGACTGGATATCCAGAAACATTTCTTCACTGAAAGAGTTAATAGGCATTGGCAGAGGCTGCCCAGGGAAGTGGTGGAGTCACCAGCCCTGCAAGTCTTCAAAAAACATGTGGATGTTGTACTTAGGGACATGGCTTAGTGGTGGGCTTGGCAGTGTTAGGTTCACAGTTGGACTCAATGATCTTAGATATCTTTTCCAACCTTAATGATTTTATGAGTCTAAGTACTAGTAAGCAAATGAACGGGATGCTCTTTGTGCTGTTTCCTCAGTGAACTGTCTGTTCAACATCACTACAGAGTATTTGTTCAGGTATGACATGTCTGCATTTTTAAACTAGCAGACATAAGTAAAAAATACTTTTGCTTTGTTGTATTCTGGTTGAGAGCTATCACTGTGGTGTGCTTCTTGTGGAGCTAAGCTAGTTAAAAGAATAGATGCTGATCCATTGTGTTCCATCTCCTGGTTTAGTGATTTCTGCTTTAGCAGTGATAGGTTGTCTCCCTCTGATTGTCAAGTGTAAAACTGGATAGCTGCCACATGTATTTCCTTGATTTTTAATTGTGCATGATCAATTTCTCCTTCAGAAGCTCCTTCACCTCCAGAACTTCAACACGCTGATGGCAGTTGTGGGAGGTCTAAGCCACAGCTCTATTTCTCGCCTGAAAGAAACTCATTCTCATCTGTCTTCAGAAGTCACAAAGGTATGGTGGACTCCAGAATATAGACAGATTGAGCCAGAACATCACCTCTTTGAGGTCTGATGGGTTCTGTAGTGCAGGTGTTTCACCAGCACAATACTTGGATCACAGCAGGGCATCCTAAAAAGCAGTTTAGTTGCATTCCTCTTGTGGAGAAGGATAAGCCCGTGGAGATCCTCTGCTTGATTGCCTGTATCAGAGAGGAAATGAACAGTGTTGACATCCTGACACGAACTGTGCTCATTTAAAACAGATTAAGGAAATGCTATGAATGCTTTCACAGAGACTTGCTTCTCTGGCTGTTTGTAGGACTGGAACGAAATGACAGAACTGGTCTCTTCCAATGGAAACTACTGCAACTACCGCAAGGCTTTTGCTGACTGTGTTGGCTTCAAAATTCCTATTTTAGGAGTTCACCTGAAAGACTTGATTGCTGTTCATGTCATTTTTCCTGACTGGATAGATGAGAACAAAGTTAACATAGTGAAAATGCAGCAGCTTTCCATCACCTTGAGTGAATTGGTTTCCTTGCAAACTGCCTCTCATCATTTAGAGCCCAACATGGATTTAATTAACCTGCTAACTGTAAGTATTGAGCATTTTTCAGTTTTGTTATTCAGATGTTGAATGTCAGTAGGAATATTCATATCTGTAGAAATCAGTGCATGTTGTTATCCCAGGTTTGAAAAGAGAGAGCACTAAACAGAAGCAAGTTCATGTGAGGTAAAGTCAAAGAGAGTTTCATGACTGCAGTGATCTAGAACATAGCAAAGAACATGGTCTTGAGCACGATCTAGACCACCAGATCCAGATCATAACCTAGAACAAAATCCACTGTGTAACCTAGAGCACGCTCCAGCACATAACTTAGCCTGTGATCTAGAACATAACTAGGACTGTGAGCTGGAACACAATCTAGAAGATGATTTGTCACATAGTGTGTGGTCTAGAACACAGTCTGGAATGGAATCTAGAACATAGTCTTGGAGGTATCCAGAGCATAACCTAGCTACTGTTTAAGGGCAGATACCGTCACATGGTCTTCTATGATTTTTGATCAGCTGAGACCAAGAAACCCATGTTGGAAGGCATTGCTATCAAATTCCTGCACAAATGTCTAAAAGTCCATCTTACAGGGACAGCTGAAAACTGTTTTCCAGACATTGAGGCAAACTTAATTCCTGGGAGCAGTGGCTCTCCCATGTCCAGGAACATACAGGATCTGAACAATAGCACCAAAGGAAGCAAGATTGAGCATAACATAAGGCAAAATGCTAACAGAACATAATCCAGAAGGTAACCTAGAACTAGCTCCAGAACATAACCTACAATACAATCTAGAACTTAGCCTAGAACATTATCTAGACCATAAGCCAATAATAATATTCTAATCTACTCCAAAATATTTTCTGCTGGACCATTTCATTAACTCTGCATACCTACCCAAAATGCTGGCAAAGTTGACTCTTATTTATAAATCAATGCAACCTACTACAGAAGAGATTTCAATAAAAACAGTCAAAAATATTTGATTTAAATTTTCAATTCCACATGAATGGGTCAGTTTTGTAGTCATTTTATGCTGTTTCTGTTCTTGTTCTTTAATTGTGTTTCAGATCTCTAATCTGGACTGAAAGAGACTCTCTTTGCTGTCCTTAAATCAATAGACTTCTTTAAAAAGCCCAAAACTTAGAATTAAGCAAGGTCTGTGTGTAGCTAAGACAGATTTCAGAGATTTTCCAGTGGGGTTTTTTGGGTTTTTTTGATAGCATTATCTTCTCAGAATTTACTCCCTGGAGAGGTAAGAACCAAATTCCAGTTTTTCCTCAGTCAGGTCACAGACTTGAGGTGACTCTCATTACCTAACTTGTTCTAGGTCCATGCCAGGACTGTTGGACAGTTGCTTTGGATTTGTTCTTTTCATGCTTTACTTTTAAATGCTCAAAAAAGGTGCAGATCTAGAAATGAAGCAGAGGGTGTAGTTTGTAGTGGATTTATGCTTGCCTGTGAGTAGGGGGAAGTGGAACCTCAGGTTTTAGAGAAATGAACAATAAGAAACTGAGGCCAAAAGGGCAGAAAATAGACAATGTGAAGCGAGAGATGGAAGCTGAACCCCTGCTGACATTTTCATTTGCTGTTCTTCTCTCTTTTGGGTGACAGCCTGCTTTCCAAAAGGAGCAGAAAGCTTCACATTTTTCTAAGACCTTGCAGGTTCATTCCCATCATTGTATCAGCCTAAGTTTGTGTACTTCATCTGCTTTTAAATTTTTTTATAACTATTTTTCTTGTTTATTTTGATTTTAGCAATATTATATGGGTTTTCTTTTTAGTTACATAATATTTCATTCTGTAGATTTCATTTAGCAGAAGTAATTGAGTACCTGACAAGTACTTTTTTGCTTACTATGCTCTGATATATAACTAATATAGTTATATATATCCTAATATAACTCTCTCTATATATAATCCTAATATAGCTATATATAACTCATATAACTATGCTGATTTTGGTTACTGTTGAGAGAATCTGAATGTAAATAAATGAAGCTGCATGCTGCAGTGTTGATTCCAGACCTGATCAGGGGTTAAAATTAACATATGCTGGTGTTTACCTGTTAGGATGATTCCATGGTGGTACTTTTCAGTAATAATGGAGACAGCCATAGGTATCCTAGGTAGACAGCTGTAGGGGATCCTAAAACCTTTCAAGGGTGATTCTGTCATCATAGGAGTCAGTGAAAGTGTAGTTGTGAGTCAAGTAGGCTTGACAGTGTGGGAGATAGCATGGGAGTTTTTATTTAAGACAATGAGTTCTGGGAAGGATAAAACCAAATTTCTGCAAAAGGTTCCTGGACCTGAATTTTGGTACATCTCATAGTACTATGAATATTCTCTTCTTCTCTTTTTACAGTGATCTCTTAAACAATAATAATGAACTTATACAGTAGGTGAAATGTTTTTGTCAATCTCTTTGTTAATAAGAAAGTTTTAAATTACAGGCTGAGGGCAGAGAAAGAGAAGGAGAAAGCTAGAATTGCAGCTCAAAGCTGAGGAGAACTGACTGAAAATAGTTGACTTTGCCACCTGCAAATGGTCCTTTAGCATATTTAGCCTCCCTTGCTGCCAAAGTCATCCTCAGGTCTTTCCTTTCTGAAGTAAACTGTAAATACATTTCTCACCTTTAACTTACTTTGAGAATCTCCCTTTCCAAACTAGTAAATGTGTATAAACTTGTAGAGTGCTTTTCATTTGTCTGTGAATCAGCTGACCCAACTAGTTGTTCACTTCTGCTGGTTTATCCTGATAACCAATGTGTAAATCTGCCTGGCTTCCATCCCTTGCAGTATTGCCTTTTACCTCACACTCAGCAAGTGCTAACAGCCTGGCCTGTGCTTCCTTGACAAGTAAATCACTGGCTTCTGGTTTGCTAGCCCAACAACTTGTACAAAAAAAGATAAAAAGAGAGTGTAGTGGACTAAGTGGCCATGTGGGAATTTGCCCTGGTCTGTCTTTCTCTTAGTAGTGAAGCCCTATCTACTCTGAGGGAGCTGATACTGTTGGAGTGGTTTGGAAATGGTGATGTTTGAGAAGTGTCTCTTAAGAGCTATGAAGTAAGAGCTTGGCTTAAAAGCTGGGGAATGAGAGTGGTGGCAAATTTCAGGCCAGCTGGTCAATGATCTTCATGGGCATTTTTCAGATGCTGTTGTGTGAATGGTGAACAAGAGAACTTAAATCTCTGGTTTCAGTGGTAGCTGCTAACTGATCAGCATTTTGGAAAGCTGGGGTGCTCTCTTGATTTAGTCTATCTGCACATAAACTTGTAACTCTGCTTCTCCCTCCACATCTTTTTGTCAGCAGATAAAATCAGCTTCTGGCTCACAGAACTTTAGTTTTCAACAAGTAGGTGAAAGAAGCCAATATTTTGCCCAGAAGCTAAAATACCAAGCAAAGCAAAGGTTTGTTGTGTGGAGGGCAGTGAGGCAAATGCCACACTTGGTGGCACAGGAGACTGCAAAAGCTGAAAGGGAACTTTTGGTGATGTGAGTCCTCATTTGGTCATGTGTAAATGAGTCTGAATTATACTGGCAAGGGAGGTAAATGTGCCACAGCTCAGCTACTGGTGAACCAGCCAATGTTGCATGAAGATAGACTCACATCTTAGTGCATGTTTGCTCTTAGTCTGTGCAGTTCTTCCTCCTTCTTTGCTCTGTTAGCCACACATGCTCCACTCCATTGATTCTGCACCCAGTTCTGTACCAGTCCCTGGCATTCAAAACATGGAGCTGAGAGGTAGTAAAAGAGGACTTAGCATGAGCTTGGCAGTGCACATGAGAGGCATAATAGCTCTAATGACATTTTGATCATTAGGAAACATATGATTTGGTAAGGATGCTTAAAGGATTTCTTTATCTGCTGTGTAGTATTTCCACATTGTTTTTATTGGCATGTGTATAAATGGGTAAATCTTTCACCACTTTCTGTGGATTGGAAGAGGATCTTAGTCTTTCAACAAGTCTACAGTGTGTTTATATCAACTGCTTTAGAACCTATTTGGTGTCACCACTTTTTCCCTCAGTATTTTTAGGTCTCAACAGCTATTTACCTAACCTGTTCTGAGACTATATGCAAATAACTGGAAAGTCCCAGTCATTTGTGCAGTCTGTTGAAGAGAATGAGAAATATCTAAACAATCAAATTGAAAGTTATCCCCCACCTCATTTGTGTTCAGTAAATTCCACTTAAAAAAAAAAAAAATAAAAGCCCATGCCTTTCTGATCCCTCCTGAATCACCCCAGAAATTGCTTGGAGAAACAGGACAGCAATGAAAGTCAGACTGGAATGGAAACTGCCACCTGCTGTAAGGAAGGAAACCTCTTGTAGGAAAACTAATGACACTTCATCTGTCAGAGCAAAACTGTAAAGAAAATATAAAATGAAAGCTGATATAACTACATAGTCATCATTCTTGTCACTTTTTTGCTAGTAGTTCTTTATGGGACAATAACTTGTCACCTGTGTGCTTACACATTTTGCCTCATGAAGTTATACCTGCTGCTTGTGATAAGGTCAGATAATTCAGGAAAGGGAGATACAAACTTGCAAAGTAAATTCTAATGATTATCCATCCCCAAATCCACACCTTGCTCATCTATCCTGCTGAGAAAACTGTACTCTTTAGTACCAACAGGGCAAGGCCTTTTGAACTAGCAATTCTGCTCTCAGTCCCAGCCTAACCTGACAATATTATTTGCTTCAACTGAGTTCTTATTATTATGTACCACCAAGGAACCTAAGAATACAGTCAATGAATAACTAATACATGAAGGATATTTGTAAGAGCAGTTACCAAATCTTCATTATCTTTAGGAGAGGTCCTTGCATTCCTCTGTGTCAGCAGCCAGCCAGCTGGGTGAAAGATCCTACAGGATGCTCAGGCTTTTGCTGGTGCCCATAACCAAATTATGAAACACAAAAATCAGCAGAGTGTTACAGCTAGACAAAATCAATAATGCAGAATCCAGACCTCTCTAAAGCCACATGTTCACTCTGGGATGTCTACCTATGCATACTTCCATGCCAAATATTGGCTTGTTTCAGCTGCTTGTTCAAAGCTAAAGGAAAGGGCATGACTCCTATCTTACTCCTTGCACAAAATTCTGCATACAAGAAGGCACTTCCTAGGGGTGGTTCTGCAGCACCATGTCACTGATCCTGCTTGTTAACTAGTTCAGCACTTCAAGTTCTCTAAGAATAACCTTCTGTCACACAGTCATTTAGTCAGCAGCAATTCTGCCTGCTAGGAAACATCTTTTTAACTCAATCTTATGCTTAATTGGGAATTTGCAAGGTAGATGATAGCTTCAAATCATGTCAATTACTCCAAAGCCAATTAATGTAGGAACATGATCACAGGAAACATGCAGGTTTGTTTTGTCTCACTGCAAAACATTAGCCACAGTGTTGATTACTTTTCTCCTTCATCACTCCAAGTGAGGAGGAATTTACTGCAGACCTGCCCCAGCACAAGGCCACAGCTACCAAAGTAAAACCAAACAAATTCATTTTACTTTAAGCATATGTATGCTCTTTCTTTTTTTTTTCCCAATAATTCCTATATGGGGAAGGATGAGTACCTGGGGGGTGGAGAGAAATCTTTCATTTCTCTAAAAACAGGAGTTGAAAAGGAATTTGCCTTACTTGGTGAGGTGGGATTGGGAACAAGCCAAACTGGGCTAAAGTAACTGCATTTCATGGGGCACTTCTTTGCATCAACAGTAGTGCCAAGCCTGGCTTGTCTCTCAGGCCTGTGTCAGTGCTCAGGTCTTTCCAGAGAGGCTTTTGCTGCATGGGCTGACCTCTGTAGGAGAGCTGCAGGACACCAACCATTCTTCAGGAACCAAATTTAACCAGCACAATCTGAAGTCCTTCTAGCCTAACCCCTTCACTTTCCTGCAGTTTTTGTGCTCACAAGGTTCTCTCTCTCAGATCCATCATGACTATTGAGCTGCTAAAGGGAAGAGTTCTGCATAAGGGTGATCTTTAGTACCAGTGTTCCTCTTTGGAGGAGGTCAACATGCAGCTCCTCTCAGCCTGTTGGGATGCAGGCTGTGAGAGCTCTCAAGTGCAGCACCTGCTCAGCTCAGTGCAGGCACGAACAGCAACCTGTGCTCACCACCATGGCTTATGCTAGCTCTGAGATGAGTTCCTACAAGCAGCTCCTGTGTGTATCCTGAGCTCCAAGTAGCAAAACTTTAGCTTCAGTGGGAGGTATATCTCTACTTAAAAGGCTGTCATAACCAACCCAGTCTGATAAATGTTACTAGTTTTCTCTCTTTCTTACATATAGCTGTCCCTGGACCTCTATCACACTGAGGATGATATCTACAAGCTCTCACTGGTGCTGGAACCAAGGAACTCCAAATCTGTAGGTCATCTTTTACTGCATTTTCACATACTTCTTATGTTGTCTGCATGCAAATGATTAAGTTTTTGAATGAAGATTTGCTTTAGACAAGCCACAGCATTAGCTGTAGTGTTTTAAAAGCTGGTTTGCTTATGTAGAATGGGTTGAATCTTGAGCTCTCAACCAATGCTGAAATGCTTCAGAATAGATATTACTTTTGTGGTATTTTTAGTATGTGCAGTTGAAGATAACTCTGCATTCATACATTTTTCATTATGCTTTGCAAGTCAGATAAATACAGATAAATCTCCTAATTAACAGTTGAATTGCATTTAAAGCATTACTCTTTTCTCTGTTGCCAAAGCTTGGGGACTGCTCTTCCCTCTGAGCATTTCATCAGTGCATTCACATCTTCATTACCTATCATATGCAGCATGTGATTCTCTCAGTCTGAGCCCTCTCAAGTCTCACACCAGCAGAAACTGAGTGTGGCTGAAAATGCTTAGCTGAGTGTGAGGGCAGAGTCCAGTCATCTGAGGTGATTCATTGTAGTGCTTTCTATGGTTTTGAAGTATGCTTCAAAGCAAGCAAGGAAGCAGAACACCTTAATCTTCAAGTATGGAGCTCCTCTGGGTTTGAAGATAGTTTATCACTCATGGAGACCAGTTTGAGGCCTGTGTGTGTGCTTTCAATGGTGGATGATGAGCAGTAGTAAGGAAGCTACTGAATGTTTCCATAGTCAAAACTAATTCAGTTTGAACACCTGAAATTTCCTTAGAGTCTTTTGTCCTTGTTGGATATGATTTGACCACAACAGTTCCCATTTATCACAGTCATTCTGGCTCCCTCTTGCTCCCATTACTGCCAGCAAAACTGATTTGTTACAGCTCCATATTGTGGGAGGACTAATGGGATACTGTTGTCAATGGAGAAAATGATCACACTGCTACTTTGATCTCCAGCCTGAGCTTTAAGAAGGACAAAAGCAATATAAACAGTGCTGTGAACTTTAACATTACCCAGCAATTGTGCATAATGATCAATGAATAGCCAGTGCCACTGTGCAGTTGCAGCACCCTGATGAGTAGAAAGCTCCAGCTGAGTCCACAGAAGCTGGGCCATTCTCTTTGAGGGAGTGCCAAAGCACACAAGATATTTTAAAGGGGAAAGGACCTGTAGAGCTTTTATCTGTGGAAAAAATTGTCAAAGGCAATGTGACAGCATAGTTACACCATTCCAACTGCTCCTGGATCTGTTGTTGTATGGGGTACAACTACCATGCAGGTGCACTGTGGAGAAAGTGGCTCAGCCTGCTGCAGATGTTTTTGAGGCAAAAATAGAGATGATCCATTAGCATATGAGCCTGCTGTCAACAACTTGAGCAAGACTTTCATTCTGCTAAAACTGGGAGGAGACTCTTCCATCAGTGTAGAAGCTTAAGAAAATATGAAACTGACCACCAGTATAGCATCTCCCTGTCACACTGTCCTGCTTTTCCCTGTGCACTAGTTATCTTCTTGTGGGGAGGTTTTACTAGTAAAGCTATTGGCCAGAAGACAACTCTGCCTGGTTTTGCTTTTGAGTAGGATTTATTCTAAATGCCAAAATACAGATGTTTGCATCCATCTAAAAATGCTTTTTCAGTCTACAATACCATGATTTTTGTGCTGGTGAAACAGATAGGAGATACAGGCTGAACCACAAACAATGTGACCAGATACAGTGTTGCTGGATGTTCAATAAATTCACCTAGGTAGTATTTGGACACTGGCTAGAACCTTTCCTCATAGCATGCATTTCAAATGCATAAATAAGATTGTGGTTGATCCTATGAGTCTATGAGTGAAATAGGAGGAACCAACATTTCCTTTTGGCTAGTGGGAAGTACCATGAAGTTTTCCTTGCAACTGGTCAAAAAAAACCATAGAAATTGAATTAGGCTTCAAATGAAATAGCCCAGAAGAAAGAGAGAGGCTCCATTGGATTCTGGCTCTACCATTTTGCATGTGGACCAGCAGGAGTTAAAAGCTGTCTCTGAGGGCTTGATAGTCTATCAGCACTCTGGCACTTTGATGCAGATGCTTTGAGTCCCTTTAGTCAGAGGTTTCTTAAGAAAAGACACTTGTCATTTCTTCTCAGACCATAGCACTAAGAATGCTGACATATTACATGTTATCCTGGAACCTTTCAAAGGTTGCTGCTACAAGGCCTTGAGTAGTTTGTGGTTGTAACTTTGAGCATATAGAGCTGCTGCTAGCAGGAATTTCAACTTCACAATTCAAATTTGAAAATCTTTGTGTTCTGCTCTATCCTTCAGCAGCCTACCTCCCCAACAACCCCTAACAAGCCAGTAGTGCCACTGGAGTGGGCATCTGGAGTGGTACCAAAACCTGACCCTACTGTCATTAACAAGCACATTCGAAAGCTGGTGGATGTAAGTATTGGGAAGAACAGACTGCTCAAAGGGAGTGGTAGCTTTGAAACTGTTAAAGTTGAAGAGCTGGTAAGGATTCAGGACAGGCAGAAATTAGGACAATAATTTCTTTCTTTTTTTCCCCAGTCTGTCTTTAGGAACTATGACCATGACCACGATGGCTATATTTCTCAGGAAGACTTTGAAAGTATAGCTGCCAACTTCCCCTTTTTGGACTCTTTCTGTGTACTGGACAAAGACCAGTAAGTTTGGAGATGTTGGTTTTTTTGTCTTTTTCCTCCATTTAAAACCTCATGAAAACCAAATATTGAAGAAACAGTGTCTTCCAGGCTTCTTGTGTCTAACATCTCACCTAAGGAACTGAAGATCACTGAAAGCTTAGTTCTGTTCTCATTTAACTTCTTATGCTGTAGTCAGTTCTCTGAGCCCACCCAGGCTGGAGTCCTCCTTCCAGGACTGACTCAAGTGCCCTGGAGTACCATCAAATTACAGTGGAGATGCTGTACCAGATCAGGCTGTATCCAGAATCTCTTTGGCTGTCCAGGCTGCTGGTCAGCCATGGGCATAACTATTTGTTCTGTGTGAGCAGCTAAGTCAAGGTCCTGATCTGTGTTTTGATACCATGAACAGGTGAGAAAGCAAGGTCCATGCTGTAAGTTCAGTGTGTGCTGTTTAACAAAGGGTAAGAACAGCAAAGGTTCTAAGGGGTTTTTTTTTCCTGCCAGAACAGTTGCAGCTCTTTCCAACAATGTGTTCCTGTGCTGCATGATTTCTGCATTGAGAAAACACTGAATTATGCAGTGCTGTGAGCAGTGACAGATCTACTCTATTTTGTTTTCCCCTAACAGAGATGGTCTTATAAGCAAAGAAGAAATGATGGCTTACTTCCTGAGAGCTAAATCACAGTTCCAGTGTAAAATGGGACCAGGGTTTATTCACAACTTCCAGGAGATGACCTATCTTAAACCAACTTTCTGTGAGCACTGTGCAGGATTTGTAAGTATGTCTTTAATAACAGTATATCTTAAACACAATTTGTTCCTCTTCAGTGTAGGCAGGGTGAAACTAGTTCTATGCATTGCTAAGGTCTCTTGGCTAAGTATCTTACTGCATTCAGAAGCACAAAACATTTTACTCCTGTTGTAGCTGTGCTCTCCAGTTTTGTTTTAGTGGTTCCTGAACATTGGCATTTCTAAGAATTACTGTTGCACGAGGAAAAAAACCTAAAATATGTTACCAAAAGGATATTAGAGATTATATAAATAGCTTTACTTGGTTTATCTTAAGTTCTTTAATTTGGCTTGATTTCCCAAGTAAACAATCTCAAGGGAGAATGGATGTCTGGAACAGAGGATGTGGATGAAGCAAAAGCTGTTCTTTCTCAGGAAATTGCACGTGGCAACATAGCCATGGTCATAATTCTCTGAAAGGCCATAGCAGCCTTCATCTTTTCTCTATTGAATTAACAGATCTTCTAATTTGTTCAAGAAATCAAAAGTGCTTCCAGCAGTTCTGTACAAGAAGAATTTGTTAAAATTAATTTGTTGGAGTTTTTTTTTCATTTGATTTTTCTCTCAGCCATAAGTTAGCAGATTCCACTTGCCAGGGTGCTCTCTGCATAGCTAGGAAATGATTTCTTTTGGGAACCTTTGTGTTGCTTGCAAAACTCCTCCAACTTTTCCACTTCAATTATAGTAAAGAAAAAGGAATGCCTATGATTTAAAAGTTACTTTAATGCACACGCTCTGCCAAAATCAAATGCCCACATGTAGACAGCTAAAGCAGTAAGGGCAGAAGGCCATGTCCTCTGGCCTACATAGAGGGTGTGAGCTCAGACCATCATCCCTGCTCTCCAGTGCAGATCTGTCTCTGCTATTGGTGCCAAAATCTCCAGCTTGTCCCACCTGAACTTTTCCACTGGTTGAAAGGAACAAGAACAAGCACTGCTAAGTGCAAAAATGTGCCTCCTTTCAGCCCAGCTCTGGTGTTCCTGCTCTTGTCCATGCTCCCATCTTCTGCTTGCTTCTTGTGCGCCGTGTCGGTCTGGTTCCTGGTCCCTATCACAACTGCTGACCAAGGCCACAGGAAAGAAGGAGTTCCACCTATTTGGGCTAGAACTGCAAAAACCTCAGAGGCAACATGGTCAATGCTGGTTCAGGAGTGTGCTGCTGGGCTCTTGAGCTGACAGCTCCAGCAGACTGATGGAGCAGGGGCAGCCGGTGGCCTGAGCCCATTGTTTCGGGCTGCCTGCAGCGTTGGAAGACGTCACTGCATTCGTGACACTCAGCTCATGTTTGGAAGGCTTCCACAGCAAGGCAAGGCCCAAGGACTGACCTGCAGTGTCCTCTTCACCAGATATTTTTCTCCTGCATCAATTTGCTAATTGGCTATTGTTGGATTTTTCACGTGTCCCTGATGATATCCAGTGCAGGAATACAAATGAGTAAGGGGTTGTACAGGAAATGGAAATAAGGTCATTTTTCCTGTTAACTCACTGAAGTCATTGGCATTGTCCTGTGGATGAGTTGGGCTAATAGGACAGGAACCAACTACAAAATCTTCTGCATGTTTGTTCTGCATTTCAGTGCTGCTAATCTATGGGTGGAAACCTCATTTCAAGCTGATGCACTGATTCACAGTCAAAATAATGTGCACTGACAGTGCAGCAGGATGAATTGATGTAGCAGTGCAATGCATTCAATAAAATGTCTCTTATTAAAATGATACCAGCTTGAAAGGTCAAGCTAAAACCTAATGCCATTAAGCAGCATGAAATTGATATGCCTGTGGCCAGTCACAGTTCCGTCCCACAGCTTGAGTTGCACCACGTGGATGCAGGGTAGGTGACCCCCTGATCTTTATAACCTGAATTTGCACAGATCCTCTTACCTTGGGGCTGGCTCAAGCCAGCTTTGCAGCAAAGCTGTGTCACACATTCAAAGCTTTAGGGTCAAAATTCATGACATGGCACCTCAGCTAAGCTTGCACTGCTCTGTGTAACCACCACTATGGTGCCAAATTTGAATAGGAAGAAGCTACTGAGCTAAGAAGGTGAGGAGAAAGCTCTTCAGTGGGAACAGATCAGAGCTCAAATGAAAGAAATAATGATCCATGTCTTTTAATAAAGTGACCCTGGCAAAGAGAGGGAGGAGGCAAAGATGGAATCTAGTGGCTTTTCTGTCTGTTTCAGTCTTCTTTTTTTACTGGAAAAAGTCAAGTGGACAAATCAGATTCCTATGGCTAGGTGTGCTGGGGACCAGTGTGGGAACCAAGAACCTAATTTTTATACCCAGTGGCATTGTCTTCTGCTGTGTTTTAGTGGCATGGGTCATTGATGTACCTGGAGAATGGCTGTCCACTAGTAATTCCTCCATAGATAATATTAAGTGAGATGATAAGCAGCATGTGCTCTGATGGTATCAGTAAGCTTGCTGTGATAGCAGTTTTTCACCCATTCCTCGAAGCAAATGTCATCTGTGTCTCCTTCTCTGGTAGTCCCACTGTAAGTAGTAGAAATAAGGGGGAAGCCACACAAGTGTTATCACAATTAGAGGGGGAGGTTTCCCTAACAGGAAGGGTGTTAAGAGCAGTTGTATCCTGTTTGTGCTTTTGTAGCCATTGGTACTTCCTCATTGTGACCTTGTTTTCCTTCCAGCTTTCTTTTCTGGTTCCTTGATGTTCTTTTGTCTTTCTTTGCAGCTCTGGGGTATAATCAAACAAGGCTACAAATGCAAAGGTAAATAATCTTGCATGGATTTTCCTAGCTGCAGGTAGTGGGTTCTACACAAGTAGCTCAACTGTATTTTTTACCAAAATGACATCTGTTCATCCAAACTCTGCTTCTGCTCTTGGTCCTGTCCATGAACAGTGGCACTGGTAAGCGACGAAGTCTCGCTGCGTTAGGGGACAGAGCACCCTGGGGTAACACACAGGTTCTGGGAGCTAAAGGTCCAAAGCAGCCACTGACTCCATGAGGTGTCACTTCCTACCAGCAAAGATTTTGCATCTTGGAAACCAAGTGTTCTCATCCTAATACTGAGACATCCTGAAATCTGTCTCCTGAGATGTGGGGTCAGGAAAAAGGTCTGCTGGCAATGCTGGCTGTCATGTTGCATCCGCATGCCTGCAGTGAAGCCTAACTGGCTGGGAAATGCAGTAGTGGCTGAGCTAGAAATAAACAACTCCTAGTCTGGCCAGCAGATCTCATTGCAAGCTCTTCTCAAGACATTCAATTAAAAACAAAACCCCAACTCCTAGAGCTCTTACAGCAGAATGATTCTTTTAGCAGAGGGCTATAAACACAACACTGGCAGTGGCTTACCTAGAACAAAACCTTAGGTCATGGAGCAGCAACAAGGAAACAAGGGAGATGGAATTTTCAAACAAGGGCAAGGGACACAGAGGAAAGAGTGTCTGTATTCAGGACACACATACTCCACCCTTTAGCCCTTTCTTGCAGATTAAGATCCATACTGCAGTCACCCTTCAGATAAATGTATCTAGTGATGAGTGTAAGTGCAGCAATGCAAAGCCCAGCAGAGGTTAGGTGTGCAAGCACTCAGCCAGGTTCCTCCAGTTGGGTTACATACATCCACAGAGCTTACTCTGTGCTGATGTTGCTTGTTGAGCTACTTACACTTGTTTTAACCTACAGTGGTCTACCTGTCCACCTAAAGGCTCAGGGTATGGAAGATCCAGTGTCTTCTGACCAAGTGTGTTCACTATAATGAGTGCTGCTGTGTCAAATAAAAGAACACCTTTTTCTTGAGACTTATGCAGCAGAGCAGAAGCATTATGCATGGCATACACAGGATCATACCAGTAATTCCAGGTCTCTTCCTTGAGACTAATTTGGATGCAAATATCACCCCCCTCTTCCTTTCTGCTGACAGATTCCTATTAATGGCTCCCACGGAAATGACATTTTTTTAATGCCCTTCACACCAAAGGATCTATTTCTGTAACTTGCTTCACACCTTCTCTTAAAGTGTTTGTTCCTTCAAAGTCCCTCCTGGTATCTGTCCTTAGGGATTACCAGATAGCTGTAGCTTTCCATGTGGTGACTTGACAATTCCTTTCTCTACAGATTGTGGTGCCAACTGTCATAAGCAATGCAGAGACCTCCTTGTGCTGGCATGCAGGAAATTTTCCAGAGGAACCTCAGTAGGCAGCAACCATGGCTCTCTGCCTAGCAGTCCCTCTCTGCCTCCAGGTGAGAGCACTTTTCTTCCTATTTTAAACCATTTCTGGAAGCCTCTCTAATGGCCAGTGTGTCCTTGCTGCCCCTTTTTTAATTTTTCCTTTATATCAGAACAGAACAGCAATTGTACTTTCCACTGCTTGTGTTCAGATCACAACATCCCTTTCTGCAGTGACAGCCTCAGTCTCCCACCTGAGGCTCCCTACCCTCTCTGCTGGCACTCCTATCCTGCTGAAAAGTAGTGAAATTAGAATTAGGGTAACTGTACTTCTCCTTATAAGCCACTTAGGGGCTGGGAGACAGAGAGCACAGCAGTAGCTCTGCCTTATCTCCTGAGCATGCAGATGGAGGGAGAAGGAAATGTGCACACATAAGGCCAGAATCAGCTTCCAAGCAGCATATGGATATTGCTAATGATAGAATCACAAAGTGTTAGAGGTTGGAAGGGACCTCTGGAGATCACCTAGTCCAACCCCCCTGTCAGAGCTGGTTCACCTGGAGCAGGTTCCACAGGATGGTGTCCAGGTGGGTTTGGAGACTCCCCCACCTCCATGGGCAGCCTGGGCCAGTGCTCCACCACCCTCAAAGTAAAGAGGTTCCTCCTTGTGTTTAGCTGGAACTTCCTATGGTCAAGTTACACCACTACTTCATACAGGGGGTCACCTACCGCTTGCCCCAGGCTTATGGTAGTTTTTGTTTTTAAAGAAAGATCTTGAGACAGAATATTTAAAACAAACAATTCCACCTTCTCTTTCAGTCCAAGATGAAGTATTTGAGTTTCCCAGTGTTGCTGCAGAGCACCAGGACCTGGATGGCAGAGCTATCACCCTCGTCACTGGCTCCTCACGGAAAATCTCAGTGCGGCTGCAGAGAGCAACCACCAGCCAAGCAACACAGACAGAACCCCTCTGGCATGAGCCAGGCTGGAATGATTCAGGTTCCCATACCTTCCCTAAAATGAAGTCTAAATTCCATGGCAAAGCTGGGAAAAACAAAGGCTTTGCAAAATGGGAGAACGAAAAGCCCAGTGTGCAGGCTGACACAGAGCTAGAAGCTGAGGCCTCCCAAAACATACAGGATCACAATGGCATAGAAACCCTCCTAGAAAGACAAGAATCTGAGGTGAGTTGCAGAAGCCAAGACAGTTTAAAAACTGCTAGAGTCTGAGGTCTCTTAAGCTTATTGTATGAATTTCAGGATGATTTTCCATTCAACTTTGCTATTGCTACTTGCACAAGGGCTACTTTCAGAGGAATGTCAAATCATCCACAGATACTCGTTCTCTAAACTGCAGTGTGCATTTCCTGGGAGTAGGTGTTTGGCTTTTGGTGTCAGGAAGTGCTTTCAGGAGTTGGGCACCACTTTTTTGTTTAAAAATTATTTAAATGGCCTGCTGGCTATCTGACCAAATTCTGTGCTGTTCTACCCTTGCAAGGCAGAGTTTAGGGCTCCATGGAAAATATCATTCTGTTAAATATGAGTCCAGGGGAAGGCAGGATATTGGTCTGATTTCTGCTGCTGTCACCCAGAAAGCTTATACTTCCAAAGCCTCAAGCTGTTATTGACCATATCTGCTAGCATGTAAGTGCCTATTTTTGTTTTGGTTACAGGATAGCTGATTGCTCACCCTGCAGCACAGAAAAAATGAAGATGACAACTGTAATACAGCAAGCATTGATGGACTGTCACAGACCATATTTGGCCATGAGAAGTCTTCCTATACCTCATACTTCTAAATTCAACCATTGCCCTGCTTTCTTAGCTGAAAGTGTTACAAAGCACTATTTATTTTCTCACAAATAAGCCACTGGGATGAACATTGCATGGACACAGCAGAATGGATCTCTGCACTGTGTTTGCTCTTGTGTGACTTCTGTGGATACTTCCTCTACGTGCCAGTGAGGATGTATTTGGCCTCCTTTCATTCTGCTGCATCATTTCAGTATGTCTGGCACCACCACCAATGGTGAGGACAGAAGCCAAGCAGCTAGGGTTGTTCAATAACCTTTTCCAGAGGCTTGTAATGCTCTTTTAAAGAAAAGAAGTAGATGTTGATTAAATCTCAATCAAAAACCTTTCACAAAGTCCTCACTGCACACCTGGGCTTTGAATTTTGACTAAGTTTACATTGTCTATAGTGAGTGTATTGGTGTTCAGCACAGTGAGACCAGTTCCCAGACTGGGCATCCTTCAAATAAGCAACACCTGGCTGAGACTGAAGGAATTCCAAGACACTATAGGTTTGCCCAGTTACACTGCAACAGAGAGAGGTCAAGTCATCTCTGCCAGCACTGATTATGGTAAAGCAGCCTGAAATAAACACCCTACTTTTAAGTGTGTGTGTACAAGTGTACATGATCTCTTTTTCTGTTAGCAACCTCTATATGTTAAGAGCAAATGTACTGAAAAGCAACCTCTAAATTCACACTTTGCTGCTGTAGGATCTAGCACCTGCCTCTGAAATGCCCTGAGCAGCCCATAAAGCCTATGGGCTTTATTTCCTGTCATGGGTCAGGTGCCAGGTCACAGCAGGCTGACTGCACAGCTACCCTTACAGTGTACAGCTTGCACACGATCAAAATGATGTGGTAGGGCATTTGGTTAGGGTCCAGGCTGTTGCTGGATCTGTTCAGATAAGCCTTTTAATGCTTTAAAAATGAAATGTTCATGTTTTGACTTCATTCTTAGCATCAAGCAAGAGTTTTAACCAGCATTTAGGCTGTAGACTGCAGCCCATTTCTCACAGGCTTTTAGAAGCTAGCTGGAGCTCTCTGAAAGGTGCCTGCTTTCCAATTTCTACTGGGTCCCCAAACCATGCCTCTCTTGATTTCAGTGTTGGACAAAAAAGTTTCTTGTGCCTATTCTTAGCTTCTCACTCACCTACTCCCCAAGATACTTAATAAGCTTCTTTCCTAAACTCTTTAACAGAGTTAAAGAACACAACTTTGTGTTCTGCAGAGGAAGGACATTTTCCTGCCATGTATACTGTTATCAAGGCAGAGACTCACATGTAAGCAAGAAAAACAATGCCTTCCCCCCCATCTTACTCAGCTTTTGGGCTTTAAAAAAAAAAAACAATCCCAGCTTTACAAAGAAACATCTTTCCAGACAGAAGCTATCTTCTCAGAGGTGCAGGTGGAGTCTGAGGGAGGGGAGGTGGGATGGGACAGTAACATACTTGCTGACCAGAGCTAGTCTGAAGCACGGATTTTCCCCAGCTGAGAAAGGTAAGCCATTTTCCTTTCAATACAGAAGAAGATAAAAAGCTGAGCTGAGAGCAAGATTGGGGGCAGCTGCTGCCTAAAATGTTCCATTTCCCAAAATGGAGTGGCTGGCTGCTGTCACCTCTGTGGCCATCAAAGTGAAAACATGCCCTAAAGCAGCCCCCAAGGTCTTCCACACTGGGAATCTGAAAGCCTTTGGTTGAGATAGCCTGAGCAACCATAGGAGAGGCTCCTTGCAGTCTGGGACACTGGTTCCAGAAGCTCTTACTCATCTGGGTAATAAGTGTGAAGGATCCTGGACATGAGGGGAAAGCCCCCCCAAAATCAGAGACCAGGTAACAGATAGGTGGGAGAAGCATAGTGAGAGAGCACTCTCTCTACATGACACCAATAATGGAATGAGATCCCAATGGAGGGGGGAAGGAGGGGAAAGGAGGGAAGGAGGGGAAAGGAGGGAAGGAGGGAAGGAGGGAAGGAGGGAAGGAGATCTGAATGCAGATGTTGTGGAGACACAAGAGGCAGGATAAACAAGGGCTGCTTGTTTCATGATCACGATAGCCAAAAAAACCCCCAAACCTAACCAAGGTTTTCTTCATTCAGCATCAGCCTGCTAACTGATGGGCCTCTGTACAGCATAAAAATAGCTCTGAGAACTTCTCAGGAGAGTCTTGACAGCAGAGTTGGCTCACCCAGGGACATTGGAGAAACAGATGTACCTTTGGAACAAGTTTTTGAGTTATCAGCACTGATCTGAACTGGATTTACAAACTAAGCACTGCAGCCAACAGGCTAAACTCATTGGAAAAAATCTGTGTGCTGAACTCTAAAGTGCTGCTCACAGCTGCCAACAATCTGGCCCTAGGAGACAGAAAAGCCATCAGCAAAAGGCTACTGCTGGGGCAGGATGAAATTTAGCCAAAAAGTCTGCTTTTTCCATGAGTTAAGCTAATGCCGGAAAGCTTCGAGAGTCCTTATCAGCTTCATCACTGCTTCATGTGTGAAAACGACTTGCCACCTTCCACCTGCCCACAGCACAGGCTGGCTCCCTCTTTCTTTGCTTTGACAATAGTGTTTTCCTACTTTTTGTCATTGTTTTTCTCCCTTCTGTTGTGGGAAAGGCCCACGTGGCCAAGAGGGGAAATCGCTGGACAATAAAGAGGAAATAATGACACTGACAGCACTCAGAGCTGTAAAAAGCACAAAGGAAACACAAAGGAAAAGGATTTTTTCCCTTCTACCCTTGTTTGTTGTTAAGCCATTAGAGGTGCCACTTATTTTGCAGCCAAAGAGGGGAGAAGGCAGTGTTTACAGCTGGTACTAGCACTTGCTTTTTCACTTGGTGTCCCTTTGAAAAGGCATAACCTAAAAGCAGCAAGCACATGAGTATTTTGAGAGCCTACCCAGGGGAAACACAAGTTCACATCCACCTCAGCATCCTGCTCTCCCACCACAACACAGATGTGACTCCAACCTAAGGGTATGCTAGGAGGCTGATAAAGCAGTTTTGCAGTTTAGCATGAGACAGTTTGCTTTGGACTGCTAAAATCATGCCCAACACCTTCAAAATGCATACATCCTTCTGCAGGATCCCTGCTGCCCAAGGAAAAGCAGAAGTTCAGAGAGGAAGCAGGTTCAGGAGTCTGACAGTCTTCAGCAGCAACAGCACTGAGAGTCTCTACTGCAGTCCTGCATGTGGCAGATCTAAGAATAAATCATGTGCAACAGGCAGACAGCTGAGGGCTTTTCTGCTGGCTTTCATTAGCCCAGCAGAGAGATGAATGAACTCCTAGTACTCCAAAAGCCCACACGAGCCTTCTGGACACCCAAGAGAGTCACCAGATCTTAGTGAGAATCCTCTTATTCCCCACTCAACTCTTCCCACTTCAGCACAGTTTAATTTTCATTTCCCAGGTGCATAACCCATTCTGGGGAATGCTCTTTATGCCTCAAGAAACTTCAAGCTCCAGCCACTTCTTACAATTCCTGACACAAGTCTTGCTTCCCTTCTTCCCAGTTCTATCTTAGGCACTTGACTGCTAAGTGTGTAGTTTCCAATTAGGCCAGAAGTTGGCTGAGGCATTTGTCATTTTCATTCACTCACATGCAAACAGCAGTTTAATGGAGGCACACAGTCAAAGGCCTTATCACATTAAAGCAGGTTACCCACATGCTCTGGGCAAGAAGTCTAACCCATAGCTAGAGGAGAGCCTCTGGGGACCACCAGCCCCTAGATGTGTAATGACACATCACCATGAAGCTGCACACATCAGGGGGCTGAGCAGAGAAGCAGAGGAATCTCAGCAAGCAAGCCAGGGATTACCAGCCAGCACCAATCCTAAAGATAAGCTACTCAGGGAACAGCTACAAGCAAAAAGGCTTCCTGGGGTGAGTGATGCCTGGTGAAATCTCTGCTTGATGCCCTCTCCCTCACTGCATGACTGTTTTGCACAAAGCAAGGAATACATTTTTATCTGTTCCTTAGACCTACAAGGAAAACCCAGCTGTGACCACAGAGCTTATAGATCATGGTATTCTGAGTCCTGTCCTAGTGTCCCTGCTGTGGGAAGCAAGTGTGTCCCCACTCCCCAGTTATTTTACTGCACAATGACAACACCTGAGAGGCAGTGATCCCAATGGATGGGATGGAAGGGCAAGGCAAATGAAGCCTTTAGGAGACAGAAGCTGCCAAAGACAGAGAAGCAGATGGAAAAACCAGAACAAGATGCCTAAAGCTTCTGGAAGAAGAGTGGCAAGAACCACCACCATGGTTAAAAGGATGAACACTGTTCCCTTGTATTACTCAATTGCTTGCTCACTTAATTGATCTGCTGGAGTTCTGCTTTCAATCATGATGCACAGTAACATGGAGCACACATATCCAATCCACCACAGGCCTAAAATCTCCACAGCCCAGCTCTCCTCTCTCAGCTTCCAGCTAAGAGATTCCTTCCAGTGCAGTGGGAACCATAGTTGGAAAACAGTAAATAGCAGAGCATCATGCAGACAATAACAATGCAGTGGCTGTTTGCCTTCATTAATCAAAGCTGCTCTCTCCACATACACAAAGCTTGTTTGCTCTGGAGAACAAAAGTCACAGCACACTAGGAGGAAACAACAGAGTAAGGAAAAATAACAGCTGGCAGAAGCAAAGTGTTTTCTTCCCTGTTTGGAAGGGCAAAGCCTCCTGTTTTGTTGTCTGCTCATTTGTTAAAACATTTTTTTCTTTAAAAACAGATAAAAATAAACAAATTTTTAAAAAATAATAAAGCAAAGCCCTTTCCCCCTCAGACAGCACTGGGGTGGGACTTAGCTCACCCTGAGTCCTGGAAGAGAGAGGAGAAGCAGCAATATATTTTGAGAAGAAAAAGCTAGCTGGAATAAGGGGGAAGGGGAAGCTCTGTGTTCCTACCCCACTCTAGCATCACTTCAGACTGTGACAGCATGTGTAAAAGTGAGACCATCCACTGCTGCAACAGTCACAACCTTGCAGAGAAACTGGCAGCTCTAGCACAGAAAAAAGCCTCTGAAGGTGCTGATGCAACTCAACCAGAGCCTCTCTGAAGAACCTCCTGGGTTGCCTCTTGGCTTGGAACAAGCTTGCAGCACTCTAATGCACTGACAGAAAACACCAGGCTCTTCAGAGTGAGGAGTGGTGTGAAGAAAAGCAGAGACTGTCAACGTGAAGATATGACAGTCCCAGCAAAAGGCTCTGAACTCTCCCTAAACTCTCTGCTTTCACCAATCCAAGACTGAGCCAGTTATACAAATCTCTATTCTTAAAAAGCTCCACTAGTTATTCCTGCATGAAGGCAACCAGTTACCAGCTAATGCTCATGATGAGGTATTACTCTCTCACAAAGAAGATACATTCTCTGAAGCCTCCTGCTGTAAAAAAAACATCAACCTCCTTGTGAAGCAGCAACACTCATGTTTAGATGTTCATAATCTGAGCTGCATTATGCTGAGACAGATCTAGACTGGTGATCCTCGAAGACCTGGATTCAATACAGAAAACCTTTCCCTCATTAGGCTTGTTAAATTTGTTTGAAACGTTAAAAACCGAGAAGAGACTTGAAGTCAGAGTCCCAAGTGTGTTCCACAGAGACCTTCACTTCCAACCTGCGAATCACCAGCAGCACCTAGTGGCCACAAGAAATTCAACAGGAGATTTTCAGGTTGGCATGAAACACAGGGCAAGCAGTTCTAAACAATGTTTTTCAGCTTATTTACACGATTATGAGCAACAGCAGTGTTATAAAGATTCTCTCAAGTGCTCGTGTTATTTCTGGGACCCAAGGAACTTCTGCCTGCATCAAGCTGGATTCAGCCCCAAGGGCACTTCAGGGAGCCAGAGACTCTGCCATCAGGATAGCTTCTCCTACACTGATCAGAGCACAGAAGCAAGAACCTACATTTTCCACAAGGCTGGAGAGCATCAGGAGGGTTGCCAGAAGCAGCACACCATGTTCACATAGCATGCAGCAGCATAACCTGGGAGATGAGCACTCCCTCTGCCTAAGAATGACTTCACACAGGGACCCTCTCAAGAGGGAGCTCTACATGTTGCTACATCAGTTCACAGGGAGGAACAGAATAAAACTCAGAGCAAATGAGGATCAATTCCTCCACCCACTCCTGATAGCTTCTCAGGGGGCAGAATGCACAGTGCAGCTAGGATAATTACATCTAAAATAGAATAAAATGGAAAACAGATGAAGCAGACAAATTCCCATAACTTCCCAGCTACTGTAACAACTGTTTTTCACTACCAAGAAGGAAAAGAAACTAAAGCAAAGGGAACATACAGATACTTTTATTGCTCACCTTTTATACAACAGCACACCTTCAGCCATTTTCTTTCACAGCTTGACAATGTTTATGTTCACAAAAAACCCAGCAAGAAGCATTATGTGGCTTTCAGTAAAGAAAAAAAACAAAATTAGAACATCAAACTCAGCCAGGCTTTGTTTTCTGCAGCAATAATGAAAGGGCTTCCCTCCTGGCAGCAACTTCTCTTCCCAGGCCGTAGTGCATTGCTTTCAACAGACAACTCCCAAAACAAATTGCCCTAGATTCTGCTGAGCCAGTGGTATTAACTTGCAAGTAAAAGAAATTTCAGTTTGTCACTTCTTCTAGCTGATTTCAAGTAAAAATTAGGTTTGGAGGAGGAGCAAGTTGTTTTGGATGGATGCAGGTCAGTTTGGATTGCTACACCTACCTAGAGGCCTACACACACTATCAGTTCACAAATTTAGCTTAGTTTTAAATGATCTTTGCAGGTTTTGGCTGCAGTCAGTCTTCAGTGTTGAGCAGATGGGAGAAACTTTGTTTAGCAGGAGATAAGGCTACTGAACATGGCATCCACAGTAGAGCTCATATAATAGACCAAAAACCCCTGTCTGCCAGAGCTAGTTCACTGTTTGCACAGGCACGCGTGTGTAACGTCTTTGTGACTAAACCAAGAGGCCAGCAAGCCAGAAAGCAAGACTCAGAACTGGTTTGAAAACACAGAATTGAGCAATTAGGGTCAAAAATGCAGAAGTTCTATTGTGTATTATAATAGACAAATTTGACCAGGTCTTGGTACTTCTCTAAATCAAAGCAGAAGGCAAAGAGAGTAGGTAGTTTCGGAACAGAAATGTTTTGAGCAGAGGGAACCAGTTCACCATCTGAAAAAGATGGCTGTTAGTTGATGTTTAGGGTGCAGCAGGTAGCGATGAGACATTTCAATCAGACAGGTTGTGGGCAGGAGGAGACATCTACAGAAAGTTATGCTTTGCTCAATGCAAAACATCCCACCCGAAGAGATTCCAACTTGCCACGTACAAACCTGCACTAATTCAAGCAGCAATCAAGCCAGGCCTCTGAAACCAGGTTTCTATTACGTGAGCTCTGCTGAAGCAAAAGTTTGTAGCAGCCTCAGCTTGTGAAGTGTCTTCCTTGTCCAAAGCCAGATTGATTATACTGGTAACCTCCGTGCTGGAAGTGCTGCTCAAACTGCCCCCCTTGATTAAAGTTCTGGCCACCTCTGCCCCCCCACCCTCCTCCTTGACCTCCGCGGCCACCTCGACCCCCACGGCCACCCCTCCCTCCTCCACGCCCACCCCCTCGGTCACTGTGGGACCCGCCATCTTGGTATCTGTTGTCTTGCTGGTAGCTGCCACCGCCACCACCCCCTTGGTAGCCACTTCCTGAATATGAAGACGACTGGTAGCCACCATAGCCTCCTCCTTGGTAGCCACCGCCACCGCCACCACCGTGGTAGCCACCTGTTTGGAAACCTGCATCTCTGTAGCTGCTCTCCCTGTAGCCGCCATCCTGGTAGCCACCACCGCCACCATCTGTCCAACCTCCTTGAAGCTTGTTTCCTCTTCCACCTCCTCTGCCACCGTGATCGTAACCACCGCGTCCTCCTCGTCCCCCTCGATCGTGGCTTCCTTGCTCGTGACCTCCCCGCCCTCCGTAGGACGACTCATAGCCTCCTCTTCCTCCTCGGTCGTGACCCCCGTGGTCATAACCTCCTCGGCCTCCGTATGAGGATTCATAGCCACCTCTTCCTCCTCTGCTGCCCCCTTGCTGCGGACCTGCCTCTGGTCTTTTCTGCCACGGTGGCATCTCAGGAGGTGGAGGTTCAATTTCATTGGGCCTTCCTCCTCTGTCAGGCACTCTGCCCATCAGCACCTGCAAAGGGAAAGGGAGAACTTCTGTAGGAGCTGGAACACTTCACAGAAGAGTCCCATTTACTGACACACACCACAAAGAGCAGCTGCCCCAGGGTTCTTATAACCAGAGGGTTTCATCGAGACAAACTTGTCTGTTTGAATGTGACAGACCAGTGTCCCAATTAATAAAAATTAAACAGGCATCATCTATCACTCCAAGCACTGCTAGCAAGACAAGTCAGGAGACCTAGGATTTTTGTTCCAACAGCAGGCACATGAGTAGGTGCAGCACCAATACAGTCTTTCATTAAACTGTTCACTAGTGCAGTCTGCTAATCTGAAACACACAAGCACAGTGCAACACTGTCTCTCTCTCCTAACTACTGCTCTGAATTGCTGTAGAAGTCACTGGCTTGGTAAACAAAGTGCCAAGATGTTCATTTCTTACACACCATCAACTAGGTGTCAAGACATCACTGATCAGAGTTGCATGAGACTCCAGAGGTCTTCAGCTGTCTAAGAAAGCTATGACATTAAGAACTGAACAAGACTTAAAAAGGGACAGGATATCTGCATCTCTTCAAGTTTGAAAAGAATACAACAGAAAAACTTCCATGGGAACAGGTTACTTTGTTACTGTCTTGGAAAGCATTTAATAATATTGATACTGGAGATAACTGTAACTTTACCCAAAAGACAGTTGGTATCCAGAAGGCAGAAAAGCATGCACCTACACCCACAGATTTTACAGTACCAGGTACACTGCTGTACATAGCTACTGAGCTTCAAGTTCAGCATGTGAGCTTTTTTGTGAGCCTATCACCCCTGTAATTTTTGAAACAAGATTGCTTAGTATAAATCATATTCCTACTAGCTCATGACTAAAACTACACTCTTGACTATAAGCTCTTCTATTTGTGTACACAGGGGAATCTAGCTTGTGGGATCCTTGCTTGGTGATCTTAACACATTCTCTTTACACAGACCAGAAACACGGTTATGATGTAGGTGTTATTTTAGACATGGTGACAGAATCAAGGTAGCAGCAGTGCAATGGTATCAGTAATTCTGATAAGACAGAGTATGCTTACTCCCACTGAAAGGACTCAGACACATTTCAGCAATTTTTTACTGCCCCTAAGAAGGAGCACTTTGTACCTAAACAGCTGTAATTACAGTTCCCACAATGCACTGATCTATAACCTGGAGGACAAAAGCACCACATTTCTTAGCCTTTATTTCCAAATGCCACTCACAATCCTAAAAAAAAGAAAAAAGTAGGATTTATTCCTACATCCCAATGACTTAAATATTCCTAAGAGAAGCAGGCATTTGCCACCCAAGGTACCTTATTGATGGCACAGGCAGTCTTCTCTCGGATGGACCCACTGCTGGTTCTCAGGATCTTGGACAGATCCTGCCGAGCTGCCAAGAGATTTGCAATGGAAATAGTGCACTTAGTAGATAAGAGAGCTCGTTTGGGCTGGTAGACTTTAGCCAGTTTTTCTGTTTGACTCTGTTGGAGAGAAGAAAAAACCCAGTTGGCTAAAGTAACAAGAAAGCAATGGAACACCTCAGCGAAAGAATCAGCACTTTAGAACAAAGACAGTACTGCAAATACAACAAAAAATTAATACAAAAGCAGTGAGAAGCACTTTGTCATTAAGAACCACTGCAACAAAGCTAGCATCTGTCCAATTAATTTCCTGAGTAATACAGAAACTGCTATTCTGACTGAACTGCCAAGACACTGATCTGACAGCTGTAAGAGTAACAATATACACATGCAGACTGCATTACCTGCAGGCAGGCAAACACAGAAGTGTGTCATGTAGGAACAGGAATTACTGCTAATGTCTAAAAGATACTGCAAGTGAAACACCTCTGTGTCTAGCCTCCAAACCTCCCTCTGAATCACACCCATTCCAGTTAGGCTAGCATCACCACATCTCCAACACTGTAACAGCTGAAAAAGACCCCTGTTGACTCTTCCACACTCTTCCTTCCAGCCAGCTTCTTCACAAGGGCAAGTCACCAAGAGGTACTGGCAGGACTAAAGCTCTCAATTCAGCCCTTTATCTCTCACAGTAGTGTCCAAGCTAGAAATGAGATCCTACACATCAACTTTGCCTCATATGCAATCTCTTTTCCTCCCCTGCCTTCTGGCATTAACCACACTGGCTTTCTTGAACACCTTAAAAGTACAGCAGTTTTCCAACTGACAGACATAACAGACACCTGCACTACCAGCCATTGTTATGGGCCTAAAAAAATCCATTTGCATTTCAACAGATACACACTCATAGATGCATAATTTGTGGGTTTTCTGAAAGGATTTCATGTAGCTAGTCAAGGCCAAAAACATCTGAGAATTCTCCTAGAAAACAAACAAACACCCATGGATTTGGATGCTAAAGCTAGATTTTTACCCTAATCCATACTTTCACACACTTTTATTCACTACTAAAATATTCAATCAGACAGATCTTTAACCATCAACTAAATAACTAAGGCTTAGGAGGCCATACACCAGCAGAAAAAGAAAAGAGAAGAGGTCAGAGTTTATTATTAAAATACAGTTGCTTTTTGAATAAATCATTCAAGAAAAAACACTTGATGATTGATGTGTCAGTTTATCACTAATAACTCAGCCTCAAACACTGCCAGTAGCATAATTAACTGCATGTTAGCAGACCTAGTTTAGTCCCAGAAAATAAATGATATGTACTATTTTTTTACATCTTGACATTCCTTTTTCACTGTCAAATACAGGAAATAGGGAAACCATGCAATTATTTTTAAAAGCAGAATCTGTATCACATAGTCAGGGAGAACATGTGTCATGTCACAGCCACTTGCATGGTTCAAAGACAAAAGAAGCACAAAGAATATTACCCTGGCTATGAGAGGTAAGAACAAGTAGTGCCTCAGTAGCTTTTCTCATGTGCATCTGTGGAGTTGTGCTTGCAGACACAGTTTGAGTTAAGGAAATCTGATCACTGTGGACAGCACAAAGTAAGTTAAGGGACAGCCAACAGGAAGATGCTTTTCTACCACCACACAGAGGCAGCACTTAACGATTCCCATTATGGTACTAGGAATGCGAACGGCTGAACCAGTCATCTCCTCTTACTGTGGTTATTTCATACTCATGAAGGATGAAACAACGAAGCAGCTTTCCAGAGGTACATTCCCATCACCCAGGACTTGAGAGCAAGCTGTCTGTACCTTAGCTCTGTCTGACCAGCCAAATGACTGCACAGTCACATCCAAGCGTTTGATTAACAGTTTTCGTCGCACTTCGTATTCGTTGACTATGGCTTGATTAATTGCTTCTATTTTCTCCTGAAACACAAATGTGCAAGCATAACCTATCAAGATAAAATATTTAAGATACTGAAATCATACTTACTACTTGAGATCATTTATTATATGGCTGGAAGGGAGGAAGACACAGAGAGATGTTAAGCAGAGCTTAAGCCTGCAATTATCTGCCTCGTCAAATGGGCTCACAGCAAACTGTGCCTGCTGACATTGCTCCTGAAGGCTTCAAAGGCTCTCTCATCCTCACCTTCAGCCTTCTACCATTCCTAACAGCACAGCTGTTTGTTTTTCAGAAGGGACATAAAAACTGCATGCACTCCTGAGGCATTTCTCAACACCCATCCAGAGAGAGAAACAGAACTGAGAAAATATTACATGCAACAAGCTGAAGGAGATGCAAGGACACATGTCAGTCCTAGGCAGCAAGGTGTCCATGCCTTCTTTACAAGCAGTAAGCTTAAGGACAAAGATAGAGCAAAGACAAAGGACTAAAAGTAAGTAAAGTACTGTAAGAGGAAAGCACAATCTGCATACAGACAAGACAACAAAGTGCCCTATAGGGAAAACACACTACCCAAAACACATCTGGTAGGAGACAATGGCCTAGTCAGAGTCACAGCTGAGATATGCACCATTCAAGAAATGATCTATACATTGACTGAAGCCTGGCTGGAGGTGGGCAGCAAGGCCCACTTTCAGCCTCAACAATACAAGCACTGAAGGAAGCAGTGTTGGGAGTAGATGAGCTTCAATCTTAAGCAGGAGATACAAAAGAGTCTTGTGGTCTTGCAGCAGTAGCTATAGCTTTGTGCTGGTGTACCATCAGTACCCAACCCAGGCACCATCCTTCTAGAACAGCAGGTGACAAAAGGCAGCTGGACATGACTGTGGCTCTGCCACCTGGGTGTACAGCCTCTCCCAACTTCCACCTCCACACTCACTGCATCTTGGAGAAGAGGCTATGAAGGAAGCAGACTACTCCAACAGGACAGAAAGAGAGAAGGAAATGATGGGAGGACCCACAGGTTAGCTGGAAAGAAGCCACAGGAGAGGATGTGACAACTCAGCAAGGCTAAATCACACAGACAGTGCTGGCAAGGGAGAGGAAGGCTTAAGTTACTGCAGAGGCAGGCAGGTCAGTCCTACCACTGCAGTCTTTTATTCTGGAAAACTTCTGCCTGCCCCTGGACATACAGATTCATGATCCTAAGATCTTACCAGCTGCTGAACATTTGTTTTACCAATATATATGTAACATACTCCACAAAATTGTCTTCTCTTCAGAAAGAGATGAGAAAAATCATTTTGCAACATTATACACAGAATCAAGACTAATACTTTATATACCTGAAAAAGGGAAACAGGCTCTAATACCTGCAACTACTTACCCAGTGAGCTGGTCCCAGTTGTTTCTTCAGTAAAGGTTTTCCAACATGATTAGGTGGAACCTTTGCTAGGGTTTCCTTCAGCTGTTAGGAGACAAAAATGTTAAGAGTTGGCTAAAAAAAAAAAAAAGTTAACTTTTCAAGATTTAAATTACAGGAGAAAACTCTTGGACAGTCATAGCATAACAGAGAACCTCCAGCATCAAGTTATTTCCTCTGGGACAGAAAGCCAAGGACATTTCTTTTGGAAAGCAACTATTTTTCTACTTCTGGTAGTCTTGGCTACATTTAATAACTAAGAGAAGAAATGAGAGAGTAGATCTACAGCTAAAATATAAAGACTCCAAAGATTCCAAGTTCCTCTTCATGACAGAGAGATTATTCTACACATCACCTCTTTAGTTCAGAAAGAAACCTCCTGACACTTGTTATCTGCTTACACAGATTCCTCTTTAACCTAAACATTTTTAAACCAACAGGCTCCTGTAAAGATTTGTTTATGTGTATTTCTTGGAAAACATTTCTCCTTAACATTCTTCCTGAGGCCTCAGATCAGCATTTTCCATGTCTTCTGCAACAGGTGATGACATTAGATGCTAGAGTAGAGTAAGAAACACCTCAGCCCAGAAGGCAATGACAGCAGCAGCCCCTGGCCTCATGCCTTGGCCTGGAAAAAGCCTTTCAACTCATTTTTGACATCCTGAATCTTGGTACCCTCAGGAAATCACATTAACCCTCCTTTGCAATTCAAACCCTGGGGTTTCCCAAGAGGTCAATCTCTCCCTGGCAGCAGCACTATTTTGCATCAAAACAGCAACATCATCAATGTTCTCATTTCATTCCTTTGGAGCTTACTTTTTTTTCAATTCCACTGAAGAACTGGAACATGGTTATGTTGGCTGGAGGCTTGGACATGCCTAAAGCAATACATATGCCTTTTAGCTCCTGAAAGACTTCACTGCCACCTCCTTCCTGTGCTTTTTTAGGAGGGGCATTCACACACAGCATTCTGGCAGCTTCCAGTTCTGAGATGAGGTATGCTGGGGTGAGAAAAATTAAGATTTCAGCATCAGATATAGCAGAGTTAAATTATTTTAGAAGCAGTGAGAACTCAAGTGCTTACAACCAAGAGCTTCAGAAAGGGTGAGGCCATCATTCTGGTATCCACAAAACACTCACAGTGCTAATAACCACTGAGCCCAGTGTGAGAAACACAACAAACAGGGAAAAGGTTTAGACCAATCAATTAAAACCTGCACAAAAATCCCTATGATTCCAAGAGGTATTTATCAGAGAGTTCAACAGAGCACAGCTCTTTTCTTTCAGGCTTTGCCCAGCAAAGACAGGAGACTAGGAACATGGAAATAAGCAGGATGAGGACTGGGACGTGCACTTTAAGCTAAACAAGCTAGGGGCTAGGAAACACAGCAAGGACATGAGTAGATAGAAGTGAAAGGCTGGATGAATCTCCTTGACTTCCCCAGGCAAGATGCAGAGTGGAAAAATAACCCCCTTTTTAAAAGTACTGGTGAGAATTTAGGTTCATAGGAATTCCAGAAAGGAAGGCAGCAACTGATGAAATAGAAACTAGGATGCCTGCAGCCCTCTTCAGTATCAGAACTGCAACAAGCTACCATCACACTGCAACTCCTTCATCAAATCAGCAAAAAAAATGTATTCAAATCACAATTTCTGAACATGGTATCCACCCAAAATTTCAGCATGAGGTGTCAGTTACAGTGATGTCAGTTTAGCACATTGCCTGTGCTTGCAACTGTCACAGCTTTAAAGTTGGAATGGGAAAGTGGCACAGGTTTAACACTACTTTTCTCATGAATCATACTGAGTGACCATAACAGTAATGTAAATATCTGTTTCTAGACTGAGTACTAGATACTGCACTGATACAGACTTGTGAGCAAGGATGTAACCTCATGGCTAGACAAAAGCAGCTTACTAACTATAACACTGAGATAGATCAGAAGATCAAAAGAACAAAGCATTTTAATACCTAGAATTTCTTGTAGCTCTCTAGAATGTTGTCTGCTACAAAGACATGAAACACCTCATAATAATAAGCCAAATTTATTGAATGATTTGGCTTACAGAGAACAAGTTGAAAGGCAAATGTTTGAGCTACAAAATTATCTTAAATGCAATAATTACCTCACTTCATCTGACATTTTTGAGCATATTATCAAAACAAGTTCAGATCAAGTCTCACTATTCATCTTTCTCCTACTGTTGCAACACAGAAACCTACTCTGGAATTAATTTCTAACATCTCAGCTGAGGGCAGAACTACATTTCTGTTTTCAAAAGTTAAAGAATCAGCAGCAAGTGAGGAAGCAAATAAATCATTAATTGATGTTGAATTTAAGATCAGATTAAAATTGTTATTACAATTTCTAACTCTGACACTTGTAAAAATACTGTTTTCTTTTAAACACATGAATCAACATCCCCCACTTTTTCCAAATTCAAGTACTATTTCTTCTCCTCTAACACCTCCTAGTAGGAACAAAACCAATTTAGGAATTGAGATCTGCTGGGTGGAAAACATCCCCATTGCTATTGCTAACTTCTTTTCAGTCAGCAGAAAGCAACATTGAATCTATTCACTTAGGAAGATCATCAAAAGAACTGGGAGTTGAGATAAAACATTTTCTCTTTTTCACAATTGCCACTGCTGCCAGAGTGCAGGAAAATGCCAGTCTTATTACACCCTGAAAGCAAGCAGGATGGGGGCTGCAAAATGCTGATGCATCTGATGTTAGTGGTCATTTTTACAACCCTTCTAAAGAAAGTTCAGTGGCTGAATCCTGGGAGAAGTCTTCAAATGATAGCCTCTTCAGAGTACCTTTTGAGAAGTAATAGCACAGGCTTTTTGCTACTGAACGTGGAAAAGATGAATACTCAGCATATTTTCCATCACAAAGTGGCTGGTAAGTTTTTGAGACCCAAAAGTGTCATTTCACTGACGTTGTAAATTACAGGGGCAATTAACTGCAGGTTTTAGGTAGCAGCTTTTACACAGTGTGGTGAAACAGTATCATTAAGTGCAAGACACAACACCATGACTCTTGCAAGCACCCTTTGAACTTACTAAGCAGCAAGAAACAGTTCTTTTGGTTCTGAAGGCGTTTTGTCACATCCCCTGATGTTAGTGATGCATATGGACAGTTCATTTCAGCCAGCAACCCACTCATTTCAAGCTGAAACTCCTCTGCTTCATTTGGACCTTAGAAGGGAAAAGAAGAAGAATGTTTACAGCCAATATCTAGATCTCTGGCTGTGATCAGAATGAAGTAGCTCATTTTACAAATTCAACAAATAGGCTTTGCTCCAGCTGTTATTTAACATTACACCTCTGCTTTTCATGGGAGCCAAATGCATTCTTTGTGCTTCTCAAACACACAGCACAACCTGTTTGGAGACATTCAGTGACAGCTTTTCCCAGCTGCAGACAGAAAAGACACTAGCAACTTCTACAATGAAAAGTGACATCACAAATTTTACAGGGGTATTTGAAGGACCAACTAACTCTTCCCACCACAAATGTATTAGATAGCTCTGATGAAGTCATGAATACCACTTATGAGCTCTCCTGCTTTTACCACCTTTCCCTGTAAACTCACATTTATCAACTGATCTTAATTTAAACCAATATCCTGCATTATTTTTTAAGTCATGTAAACCAAAGCTTAGACTGATATTTGTTTCATGAATTAGTGAAACCAATCTGAATTTGTTAAGCCAAGTTAGCAAAAAATAATGAAATGACAGGTAACAGTTTTTCTTCCTTTGAAGAGGGACTTCAAAATGTCTGTTCTTTAGAAACTCAAGACACACCAAATGAAGGTAGGACTTGATACAGATATAATGCTTTTATCACTGTGCTTAGAGAATTTGAAATAGGTGTTCAAACACTTCTGGATTGTATTTTTACATGAAACATATAGTAGGAACATTATACTACCAGAAGAGGTGAGATGCTGTATTATCACAGAGAAAAGGAGTCAAATACACTCAAAGAAGAAAGGATGGTCATGCCAGAAACAGAGAGAAGGAGGAAAACAGATGCTGAGGTGAAAGGCTGCAATCTTTGGCCAATGAGTAGACTGAAAGTTAAGCTTGTGGATGCATTATGAGTTTATACATTAGCTATTGAGAAGTACAGGTTATCAAACCAATTTAACAATTTAATTAGTAGAATGTCCTGCCTAGTTGACCAAAAATTACATTTTTGGAAAACTAAAATTTGCTTCCTCCACCATAGCCATAAACAAGCACATATTTTCAGGCTCCTGACAGTGTGTTTCATAAAGGAGGAAGAATGCATAGTAAGCAGAGATAAAGTAATCAGCAGTAGAAAGAAAATAGGTTTCCTGTAGTCCTGAGAATGTCTCCTTGAACAGGGGGCATTTCTTAAATCCCAATTACAAACAGAAGCACTGAAATAGAAGTATTCTTATCTCATTATCTAATTACAAAACCCCACAATCCATGCCAGAACTTTAAACCCCATGGTTGACGAAGTAAAAGACGACAAAAACCTCACTTCAGAAGAAAGACTGTTTGATCCTTGCAATTAGTTCAAGCTCTACTGGCTGTTTCTTAGGTGAGTGTGAGGTGTAAAACACCCCAAAATCTGTCAGCATGTAGCCAATACTCCATGGTAGCACAGAGTCAGCAGTTGTCACACACTGAGAGCACATTTGTGCCAGGGTTATTTCTACTTACTGTTAGTCGCTTGCACGTTTTCCTCTAGTTTACAGAAGAGTCGTAACTCAGAGACCAACCAAGCACAGAGTTTGGTGAATTCAGGGGAGCTGGCTCCATGAGAGACTGCCTGAGCCAGTGCTTTGTCGTCTAACAATGGACCTTTGTAACTGACAAGTAAACCAAAATCACAGTTTATTAACATTTGCAATGCCTGATGCCCTGTGATAAGATTTCTTTCATGCAATCACATCTGCAATGCCAAACATCTACCCTGGTTAAGATTCCTGCACTGAACTGGACAGAAAAAGCAGATTGAGAACATCTGAGTCAGCTCAGTGCTTCCATGCACATTAGCTTACTGTCAGAGAGACTGTGTCACAAAATATCACCATCAAAGGTTTCATCCTGGAAAATGTTTCCACACAGAGTGGCAACTTCTCTGCCTCTATCTTCTGAAGATGTTACTTACCATACACCTATCTAGGGCAACTGCAGCTTTCAAGTCTCATTCTTGAGCACTGCTTTACAGTATGTTGAATAATTACTGCTGAACTAGGGCAGCTTTTCTGTTGTTTCCTACTATGTATCAAAGGGTTGCCACAGAAAACAAAGCCTTTGACACACATGTCACAAACATGATCTGCAACAGTCTCTCCCTCTGCAAAATGACCTTCTCGAATGGGCACAAGACAAATAAAGAGAATTATTTAGTTAATTTCTCCTTTGAGGTTTATTTAAATTCATATTTACTTATTATTTAAATACATTTTTTTTAATTTAATAAAATCAGGCCTAGTGTACCAAAGAACAAGCCTAAAGGTTGAGTTTTAGAAGACAGTTTTCAGGACATCTGTGCACTGATACTCTGTCAGGGGTAGGAGGAAGAGTAGGGAGAAGACTGCCTTAATTAACCTGCTACAAGCACAAAGTCAGAGTTTACTGGAGTATTTAAGAGAAAATGTACAGTATTATTTTGATACACTGCACTCCAAACAAAAAGACATTCACAAGTGAGCAGAATCACCAAAGTCCCTATCTTGAACTTCCACTATGGCACACCAACCCTTTGAAAACCTCTCAAGTCAAAAAACCTCTCAAAAAGCAAATTAAAATGTTGCTCTCCATACACTGTTCTTTTGCTTAACATCTCAGATCAAGGATTTGGTCTTCACTGTAAAAGCCTGTTACTGCACCCAACCACAATGAAAAAGGCATACTCCAAAGTAACTTTTACTTCACAGAGCAGCTCGATCAGCAACACAGAGTGAATCTACTAGCAGCTGGTGGGAAGCTGTAATCTGATGTATTACAACCCTCCTGCATTACCACAGTAGGCAAGACAATTCCAAGAGGCTAATCAGAGCAAGTTTAAGTCCTGGCCCACGGACATTTCAGATCTAGACATGTATAGAAACATCTGGGACTCAGAGCAGTTACACACCAAAGTAGAAGGGAAGTGATGACAAGCCTTTTGCTTTGGCAGGATCTGGGTTTAAGCCCACTGGTCATGTCAGAAGTCCCTTCTCTAGCAGTTTTCTTTAACAGATATGACATCTTCACTGTGTTATCTCTGATAATTATGACTTCAGCCACACAGCTAATTGGCCAGGAACACAACTCACACATTCCTGACCACAAGCATTCCTGCCAAAGGCACATGCTCTAGAGCTGCACTCCTCTTTTGGTAACACTGTGCTGTCCAGTTTGTTTGCAATAGTTTCAATAGTTCAACAAACTGACTTGCAAGGCAAGAGGCCACTATCTGAGCACCCTGAGCACAAAACCAAAAAGAAACAACTCTTTGATGTGCAGTACTACTGAAAAACTAACGAAGCAAGAAAGGTCTTCAACATCCAGTTAGATACTGAAAAAATACAAAGAACTGTGAAGGATCACAGAGCTACTGCCAAAGCTAAAACCTCAAACACCCCAGCCTTTCCAGACAGAAGGAAACAGAACTCAGACACATGCAGTAGCTTTCCCAGTTGTTGCCTTCCATATTTTCTTTTCAATCACTGTTGCTAATCTTGGTTGAAATGACTTATTTTCTAATCTCCTTTCACTTTATTTATGTCTAAGCCTAACAGCAATACTTTGTCTATAATTACACAGACAAGAAGCACAAATACCAACTCTTCCAAGCCACTTTTAAACACATGGAAGTAAAAAGAAGCTGATCACTGTATGTGCATCATGGCAGAGACCTTTTCACATTTCAGTCACGAGTCTTTTTGCATTTCAGTCACCTGCCAAAACAGAAGCCTATTTGTCAAGCTTTGGAACCTATCATCACCGACTTAGCCTGGAAATATAATCTTTGTTGGAGCATAATGACTCCAGCCACAAAGTGATTTATGGGAATGTGGCCACTGTGACTAGATACAGCTGTTTGCACAGAACCACCAGCAGCAAAACAGTAACTGCCTCTTGTCTGAACTCTCAACAGTTTACAGACTTGCAGGCTTACAGCAGGGCACATTCTCCTTGCTCTCCCTTTCATATTTATGTAACTTTTAAAGCCTCTGACAGAGTAACAGGTTTCAACAACAAAAGTTTCCTGTCCTATATTAGATTTTTTTTAAAAGTAAAGGGAAAAACATCCTATTTACGTTTTTTTTTCTTTGCAGTCTATAATTTTTCACTAAATATGAAGCCTAGAAGTTTTTTCTTCTCCTCTGACTTCTCTTAAAAGGCTTCTTTCTCCCTTCTTCACCCTCAGCTAGGCCTGCTCTATTGAACAGAGGGATTACCGATAAGATGGCATCACAAAAAATCATGGAGATCAGGATGCAGGAAGAGGTGAAATGTTTGCAAGTGCCGTACGGCTAAAAAACTACCTTTCTGGCTCGGTGCTTTTCTCAAGCCCAACCGGCACCACCATCAATCCCCGCTGTGGGGGCGGCGCCTCAGTTCTCATGAGAAAGAACCATTCCAGGTGCTGCCTCTGGCGCACCAATACCCTGGGCCGCGGTCCTCCGGGGCGCATAGCAGCGCTCCCCGCACCATGGGCCCGCCCTCCCGCTCCCGGCCCACACCGGCCTCCCGGCCACGCCACGGCCGCCAAGCTGTCCCTCCCCTCCCTCCCCCTTACCAGACTTGGGACAGGGCATCGCTAGGCTCCGGACACCTACCCCAGATCCTCCAGCGACTCCAGCACGTCGCTTTCTAGGAGCTCCAACTCCATCCTGCGGCGGGGCACGGAGGACAAACCTGCGCGAGAGAGGCACTCAGCGCCTCCGGTACTCCCAGCCTCACGGCCCACCCCACCCGGGTCCGGCCCTATACGGGGAGGCTCAACGGTCACGCTCTGCCCACCGTTTCGCAGTGTGGGAGAAGTGCGGAGCCCCTAGCGCGCGTCTATCCCGTCCCGTTCCGTTCCCGCCCCGCCGGCCCCACGCACACGTCTGGCTCACTGCTGCACCGCCGACTGCCGGGTTGGCATGTCAGGGCGGGGAGGGAAGGAGGAGCAGGTCCCCGACCTGACCCCTCACCCTGTTTCTCCTCAGCCGCCTGCCGCTATGCCGGATTGGCGCGGCCTCCTTCCGCAGCGGTCTGCGCCTACCCGTCGCGCCAGAAGGCGCTGCTAAAGGGAGAGGAGTGTGCGAGGACGGATGCCGGAGTGTTTCCGTGGGGAGGAAGCCCGGGACAAGTGAAGGCTCTCACGTTTCTGTTAAGGCGGCGCGCCGGGCAGTCCTCGATAAAGGACTCTCGGAGAGGAACCCCTGCTGGAATGTGCTGCGACGAGCGGTGTCACGGCAGAGGCGGAGGACGACGGAGCGGCAGAAGATTCAATCTGAGCCAGTGAACGAGCGATTTCCCCCTGCGGAAGGATCCTCGGCACCACAAATCCCAGCATGCCGTGCGCCGCTGGAGTCCTCTCGCGGCAGCCGTACGGTTGCCTTCCGCCGCGCCTGAGGGACCGGAGACCGGAGACCGACGGTAGCGGCGGGGAATAAAATTAATGCATTGAAATGGCTCCTTCCGCGGGTTTCCTTTCTCCCTAGGCAGGTGTGCGCGAACCGCTGGGTGATGGCCGGTCCTTGCCGAGGCGGCGTGGAGGCCGCGGGGCCGGAGGCCTGCGCTCTGTGCCCTGGCGGCGGCGCCTTAGCGTCTCGCTGGTAATGTGGATTTTAAAGATGCTGAAGCAGTGCTGGCCGTGGCAGAGCCTGACCGACTTTGTGCTGGCAGTGAGACCTTAAGGCAATGCACTGTTTTGCTTTGTCATTCTGTGTCTTGTCAGTTGTGATATTTTTTTCCTTCCTAGCCTCACAAGGGTTTTTCACCACCCAAATTTTGGAGGCATGGGAGGTCTTAATGGTAACTACAGCATGGTACCAATGCCCTTCTAGAAGAAATTCACTTGGGACACTGTAGTTAGTTTTTGTTTTGCATACAAGTGCTTCTCAAACAATCTGATCTTGTCCCAAGCAGTCTGTTGGTCCATGGCTCTGCAGAACAGCCACTCAGGCTCTCAGCTCACACCAGGGTTGTTAACTGGGGTAGCTGATTTCTATGGGCTATCCAAGGCTCTGCAGACTTGTCAAGCTGCAGAACTGAGCTCAGCTCTCCTTGTGTTTCTTCTCTCCCTGGCTGGGTTTGCTACAGCTCCTTCCTGCCCCAGTCTCACTTGCAGGGAGCTGTACCTCTGGGGAGTGCACATGGCCCTCAGGCAGCTTCACTGCAGCATCCTGGCTGGAGGTGTACATGACTCCCTGTGCTGTGCCAGCACTGGAAAAGCCATACAATACCTATTTCCTCTGTGAGAGGAACCAAACCAGTTCAGGTTGGTCTACTGGACCCCTGTAAACCCCTTCCAGCCCCCACAGTCCTGGAAGGATGTGGATGTATAGGGTGGTTCTTGGTCAGGTGCTCTTAGGCTGTGGCATATAGGTTAAGGAAGGTGGCAGCCTCTGCATGGCCTGAGGCTGGCAAAGCAGCCAGAAATACTAATTCTGGGAGGTGTGAGGTGTGCTACTGCTCTGGTGCCAGTTGTCATTTCACAAGGACAACTGATTTCCTGTGTATTTGCCTTTTGTCATTTCTTGGGTTTAGTGTCCAGTATGATGTGAGCTCTGTCTGGAGGTGAAGACCTTCCTCCTGAGCAGATTCTCTCACATCTAATAAAGCATGAAGTGACATTGCAGCCCCTCCTTCAGCTTTGACCTGCCATCACTGTGGAGGAGGTTTGTTGAACTTGCCTGGGGTGGGTCACTGAGCTTGAAGATACCCTGCTGGTTTAAACCACACTTCCAGAGGAAACCTGGCCACAGATGACAACCTTAATATGTTGTCATCATTTTGTTAGAGACACATTATTTTTACAGTGCTTACACCACCTGACTTCAGGTCTTGCTTGTTTGCTCTGTGGTTGCTAAAAATCCCCAGAACAGAGGCAGCCTGAAATCTGCACTTGTGGAACTGCACAAAACACACTTGAGTGTTACAAGCTGTGGAGTGCATGTTAGAAGTACTGCTACTCACTCTCTTATGGGGATTCACAAGAAGGAAAAGGTGTCAAAGCTACAGTGGTTAGTTTACCAGTCAGCCTCTGCTGTAGTAAATGAAGGAAGGAGAAAGGGAAAGTTGATCTATAACACAAGAGCAAGATAAGAGCTGACAATTCAATACTTCAGATTATACAGCTGGGTCAGACTGAACAGGCACTGCTGCTAGGAAACATGTTAGCCTTGTGTGGGGAAAAGAAGTATTTCTGAAGTTCTCTCCTCCTCTGAGCAGCAGCAACAAACTATTCTGGTTTTTTTCATCATATATAAAGCAGAATCAGCTTATCTACATACTATAAAGCAAACTCTGACCCATTGTTTCCTAGAATAATCAACAGCTATGATAAATCTATGCCAAAAAACCATGCTGTCTGTTGTCTGTCCTTATTTACATGGCTGGCAGCTGCTGTCAGGACAATTTTGTTGGTGAAACACAGCATCATCTCCCTCAGTTGAAATAACTGCAAAAAAGAGTGAAGGGACTTCTGTGAACACAGCACAGAAACAGTTGCATTAATAATTTAACATGGTAGCTGAGTTTAAAGAGAACTGGAATATTCCAGGTTAAATACAGAGACAGGAGTTTTAAAAAGCCTTTTTTCCTACTTTAAGTAGCTCTTCCAAGAGACAGATCAACTCAGGTATTGTAGGGCCATCAAGGCCTTATGAACCAAGATGCTTCAGGATCTAGTACACTCTCTTACCACTCCTAATACCTTCAAGTAGCCTGCACTTCTAAAATCCTCTTTGGAGTGTAATTTTTGAACAAACAGCACTCAGGATCCAATGTTATTTCATCAAAGTTTAATGTTTGTTTTGAAAATAACCATGTTCATTCAAGAGAAAGGAAGCATCCACACATACACAGTCTGCCTGGATGCTGGCAAGAGAACTTAAAAGTTACAGATATACCCATGAACAGTAATGTTTAACCATAAAGAATATAGAAAAAGCCTCACTGGTTAATCACATTACAAAGAATGAAAAGAATGTGCCCTCACACCAAAGAGAAGAGAAAGAGAGACCATTCTAGGCATGCAAATCTGCACCCACCTTCTCAGAACAGGATTCCAGAAGTCCAGCAGTTCCAGGTAACATTTCCTTAGCTCCTGTGGAAATTAATCAAAAGCCAGCAAACAGAATGGGCTTGTTACAGCAAACTTGATGCTCATCCTAAAATCCTGCTGAAATCTTGCTGAGCCTCTGGTGAGTTTGACTGTTACATTCCCAAATCTGAGGCCCTTGTAATTGTTTTCTTCTCTGCATCAAAATCTTTCAATATCAAAAGCTTTTGATGTAGTCTGGAAGAAATCTGGCAAGCTTAATGCAGACTGAAAACAGCTGTATTTGAACACAAGCTTCATGCAGACTGAAAGCAGCTGTATTTGAACACACTGTGAATGCAAACAGTGCTCTAGGGAAACAGATCTGCAAAAACTACAATAACTACAGGCTATGTTTTGATGCTTTGCTCTTATATAGCTGAGGGTTTCATCTTACAAACCTGTAAGCAACTTTCAACCTGTAAGCCTTTCTTGTGTTCTGAAACACAAATACAACTCTCAGAGGAATAATTAAAGGTCATTTAGTATCTTGGATGATCTCTCTTCTGTAGAGACCATAGCCAATTTGAAGCAGGTTGTCCATGCCTCTTGTATCAAGCAGCAGGTAGATCAAAGGTGAATTACAAAGTACTGTACTGGGATTCCCACTCCCCAGCCAAAATGAATCCATTGCATGAATTCACTGCACTGAACACATCAACTACAAACATGAATTGCTTTTGTAATCCTATCCTGGATGCTATGGCTAGAGACACAACCAAGACACACCAGTTCTGAACCTCTCTCACACACCTGGTAAAGCAACATCATTTGTGAAACTAACAGGCAGAGGACATGAAGTCTAAACAGTACCTGGAAGGCACCATATTAAATAGGTTTAATTGCATTAAGCCTTTCAGTTCTTAGGAGAAAAAGCAGTGACTCCTTTGCTAATGGACTTTGTTCTTTTTTCCTTTCCTGCTAATAAAGCATTTCTAAATGCCCATCTTTGAGGTGCATGGCTACATAACTCCTCCTCTCATCTAATTATTTGGTATTTACTGTTTTTTTTCATACCTGACAGGAGATGAACACAGCCTAACACGAGCTCTGATGTGAGGAACATCCCTTCCACTTCTTTACCAGATAGCAGTTACAGGACTTTTCATCTTCTCCACAGCTACCACTGCTCCTAAAGCATTATCTTGTGTCTTCATTCACCTGAAGTTTGTAAGCAAATTAAGCAGGGTGGTATCCCAACTAACCGGCATTATTTCAGCACTGCTTAGGTTCTCACTAAAGTTCCTCCACAATATTTGATTAAGAATTGAAAACATTACCCTGTGTGTGTGCTTTCCCTACCTGGAAGCTGAAGATTCTTCAGCCAGCCTGCTGGGAAAAGCAGCTCTGATACAGGTTTAACCTGCTGCAGCTACTCAACTGTTCTTCACCACCTGCCAGAACAATTCTGCTGGCTCTGCTCTCTCCACCCCCAGCTGCTGTACAGCTTCATGGCAATTATTACAGCAGCTTGACTCATTTTACTAGAGCTGGCAACTGCTAACATCAGCCTTCTCACTGGAAGCAAGAAGATGGCCTAAGAAGAGGTAGGGGTGAGATCACAAAACAAAACCCCCAAACTAATACTAAATATGGAGCCTTCAGGCTCTGCTCTGAGGCAGAATATAACAGCTTGCAGTTGTGGTTTTTTTGCCCAAGTTGGTTACAAGCAGGAATATATCCATATTGGCTGAAAATACCTAGCAGAAAGGATGGTCTAGCAACCTACATCTCTCTCTCCTTCACACTAGATGGAGGCAGAGGAGTTGAGTAAAATACATTTTATGGCTGCCTTTTACTCCCACAGTGGTGCCACGTAGGCTGTTTGCACTTACTCTTAGCAGCAGGCAGAAGAGGACTGAATTCTGCTTCAGGGAATTATTTTGCTCCCTTTACCTTTCTGTAATATTCCCAGAGAGAAATAAACCAACACAGTATTACACCTAGTGCTACATAAAAACCTGTTTCATGCAATTTTTCTTGCCCTTTGCACTAAAGAGATACAGATTTATCATGCTTTGGGATGCACTAGCTTGGTGGGTGGTTGTGGGTTTCTTGTTTTTGAAGAGACTTATGCTATCATCACTTACTTTCACTTGCTATTTCTGAAATCTGTTTGGGGTTTACCAGGCTAAAGCCTTTGTCCACCCTCCCTACTATCTGTATCCATGGGCAAAATTTACTATCTTTGTGCTGCTTCCCTTAGCTAAGAATGAGGCATGGCAGAGACCTTGGATCTTAGTCTACTGCTTTTACTTTTTACACTAAAATACAAATGCATTTGGAAAAAAGTAACAACAATACTGGTTGATACATTTCTTCCCTGCTCACATGCCATTTAAAAGTCTAAACCAAACAAAGAAACAATCCCCCCCAAGCCTATCTGCTGCTACATTAAAACATAGTCAAAGGCAAGATTTCAGCAAGATTTACCTGCTCAAGGGAAAAAATACCCAAACAACTGTACTTTGTCTAAAACATTACCTTTGCTTTTAAAGTTGTCTGCAAATGGGAAACATTTGAAGGCTGCTTCTGCTTTCCAAATGCAGCCACAGATGTTAAAAGAAACTGGAAGTACTAAAAAACCACCTGGATGGCCAACAGACTGACTTGAATGCCAGCAGCTTTTCCATGGCTCTTCTTCCACTGCCTTTTAATAAAGCTGGAGTTTGCAACAAACTTCATTCAGGAGGAAAGACCTTGCTGGCAGACTCCAGCATGGCAAACTAAAGGTCACAGCATTAAATGAAGGCTTAGAGTTAAGCCATCTGTTCTTAGAGTTGACTAAGTATTTGTGCCTGGTTTGAAGTAGTGTGAAGAAAGCAGCATTCAAACTAGGCTTATTTCCCTCCTGTCAGCAGCTTTCTAACAATCAGGAGAAAGGTAACTTCTTATGCCTTATGCAGCTTTTAGGGAACTAGGTTGGGAAGGAGAGGTAATGCTGTATTGCACCACTCAAACACACCAGTAAATCCCCTCCATTAACTCACCCCTCATCCTCAGGATCTGAAGTCAAGAGTCCAAGGCCAGCCTAGAACTTAAGGCTTCCCAGTCTATGCTACAGCTCTGCCAGCACAGGGGACCAGTACAGTGGATAAATCATATACTGCATGCCTCTGGAAACCACAGCAAGAAAAAAAAACAAAAAGAAAGAACAAAAAATAATACATAAATAAAAATACATGCCATTTCATGAAATCTCAAGACAGTGTTAAAGCCTCTGCCTGCCACTCTGCCTAGATGTCATCATCTACACCATCTGGTTTGTTCTTCATTCTGGCAGTTCCAGGACTGCCCTTTATTCCTACCTCAAAAAAAAAAGACTGAATTAATCTTTCTTGCAGTGTGGAACAGAGAGTCCAACTCCACCCAGGGACAGAAGAACAAGTATTTGAATAAAGGGCATGAAGAGAAGGATGATTTACATTGTACCATAGGAAGGTTCAGCTTCTGGAAAGCTGAAGACAAAAATGGGTAACAATTCTCAGCTTCTCATTTGCAAAGCTCTTGCTTTCTGTTGGTGCTAGCTGCTCTCCACTCATGGCTAGCCAGGTTCAGCACTGACCACCACCACTACTTGTAGAAGCAATGGTAGGAGAGCAGCTAACAGGGATAATTGGTTTATACTGATGCCCTTTCTCCTAAAATCAAGAGTATGTCCCACACAGGTAACACAACATTGAATAGAATTGTCTGAAGGTGATTGTCCCAATTATTCTGGTTGACACTGTGTGCACCAAGACCTTCATGAAAACCAATCTGCCAAAGGAAACTAACCAGAAAGCATCTCTGTATTCTGAAACAGCACCATCTAAAATGCAGAACTGTCAACAAAAGCAGCCTTCCCTTTAATATCTCTCTTCCCTGCACTGATATCCCTCAATACAAAGCAGGCAAGAAAATCAGTTCCTTTCTTTCTTAGATTTACACTGAAGAAACTGGGACAAAACTGGGGGGGGGAAGAGGGAAATTTAGCTGTCAAATGTAAACAAATAAATGGGATACAGAATTAAAAGATAATTGACAGAAGAAAAGTTAAGAAACTACTACAAAGGACTTTTTTATAAAGCAGAATTTAAGCAATCTCTACTCATTACTCAACTTGATTTTAAAAGTAGCGAAGCATGTCAAACCTTCTCTGTTTTTGACAGCAAATGGTTATTTGAGGCAAGCAGGGCAATGATACTAACAAAGACTTCTTATATTCAATGCAGTAACTGCTTAACATCATAAAAACAGCTGAAAAAGCCTTTCTCACAACCCTCTTCCCTCCTTAATTAACTTTTTTTTGGTGACTTCATCATGTACACAGCAAATTCAGCTTAGCGCTTACATTTCTAACATGAAAACCACCATAATGACTGAAAAATGCTTCATACCTTCTTCAGATACACTCATGGAAACAGAAGAAAAACAGCCATTATTTTCCCCTCTGGAAGTCCACATGCTGATAGTGATAACAGAAATATGAACTCTGCTTGGGTTCCCCCCACCCAATGCCCCAGCTCATACTTTACATAGGGTTCAGGACTTCAAACTTCCACTGATGATGTTGATGGTAGTTCTTCCATTGACTTCAGCTGGGAATAAATCAGTTTTTGACTAAGCAGGCTAACTGCTGCATATCTTCATGATCTACAGCTTCTTAATTTTATCAGCTACTACAGGAGTTACAAACTAATTGAGATAAAACACTTTCCTTAAGAAGAAAAAAAAGCAAATAAAGAAGAAAGTCTTGTTGACCACCAGATGTTTATTTTTTTAACAATTTACAAATAAAAAATGTTATATTTCTCCAAGCAAACACATTTAACACTTCAGTCTTTAACAGGCTATACAAATGAGAACCATCACACTAGAGCTTTTGATAGCTCAAGGACCATTCAGGGTAGGCATGCATGTGTCTGTATCACATGAAGCGAGTCCAATTCCTGACACCAGGATTCTGATCTTCTGCTTCTTCAGAGCTGGTCAGCTGCTAAATGATTTAACACAAACAGTTACTGGATCACAGTACAACCAAAGAAAGCCCATTTCAAATCATTTAAGTGACCTCAATATGGCTGGTGCAGGTGTCAGGCCACAGAGCCTTACCGATTAGTCTTCTTCTCCAAAAGGCAGGCAGCCAGATTTTCTCCCCTTGCTTAGTGCTGTGGCATCCATACATGTGCTTATACAATACAGTGAAACAGCTAAGTACAGATGTCATACAACAGAGAGTACAAACCACAGAGACAGAGAAGCAAACAAAAGAAACTCTAATCACAGTCTTGCATTTCAAACAAGGAAAGGAAACAAACCCATGCATTCTATTGTAAAGAAATGTTCAGGTTTAGCTCTTCTGCAAGGCTCCATTTCCTCAAGTGGAGCTTGTCCCAGTGGTTGGGCTACTACTCATGGTGCTACTGACACAAAGAGGGGAAGCTGGAAATGGGACAGGAATGGCCAAGGAATACAAGCCCCCAAAATAAAGCACCAAGACGCAGGCAATAGAAATGAGAGATTCCACTTTAATAGCAGAGTGTAGAAAAGAACTTGGCAAAAAAATTCACATGGAAAAACATTTTACACAATTGATTATGTACAGAATAAAGTGTGTGCCTGGCTCCAGGTGACAGAAGTTTCACTTTAGTCAAGCCCTACCACAGGATGCAAAATACACCCAAACCCCTCGACTAGAACAAAGAAACCAAGAAAACATATACATAATCCCAGCTCTGGCTCCTCAAATATTGGGACTGGCTGGGTTCACTTCAACCCACTGGGCTTTCTGCTAAGCTTTCAGTCATTTCTGAATTTGTTGTAGCTTCCAAACTACTGTCAGCAGTTTCTGTTTGCTCAGTCTTCTTGCTCTGGATGGTGCACCCTCCCTTGCCTCCTGAGCCACTCTCCTTTTCACGAGTTTCTTTGAGCCCAGGAAGGAAAGTTTCCACACATCCAGAAGCCTGACTTTCTGTGCTGCCTCCATCACAACTCAATGAAGGCATTTCAACAGCACTACCTTTGCTCTCCTCCACTTGCAGAACGATCTCAGGTGCAGGAGAAATGCCCTGCATTTCTAGAACTGGCATGACCACTTCTGTAGTGTTACCACTTGAGGACTGTAATCCAAGCTGCAGCACAGCTGGTTGAGAAATCTGTGTGCAAAATTTATCTGCCTGACCACCAGGAGTCAATGTAGCAAACTCAGTAATCTCTGTTCCATCCACTGTTTTTTCAATGCCCAGCTTCTTAAGTTTATTGGACTTCAGCCTAATAGATGCAACAGTTTCTAGTTTTGAGACTTCTGTACTCTCATTTATAAGTCCTGCTGTAAGGATGCTGAAGTGCTCCTGGTTTACCTTAGTATCTCCCAAACTGAAATTAGCACTTCTGACCTTGAGCTCTGCCTTCTCAGAGGGAGTATTACTCTGTTTCACATCTTCTGATGTCTTCTGATGTGAACAAGAAATGTTCTTGTTCTCCACACAAACGTTTTCAGAGAGACTTTCAGACTGCTCAGTGTTCAATCCCAAGCGAGTGGCATCCACATGAAAGTCATTGGCTGCTGAGGTTCTTACAACCTCAGGTTTTGTTTCTGGGGAGTGGACAGCTTCTTCTGAAAGAGGTTCCTTGTGGAAATCTGCTGATAAAGCAACTACTGACTCTTGGACAAGATCAGAGCAAGCCCTAGAAAAGCCTCCAATCCCCACTTCTTTTGCATCTCTCTTGATAAAAACATTATCTAATGTTGCATCAGATCCAGTGTGTCCTAATGATTTTTCTTCAACTTCCACTACTAATTCTACACTGGATCTGAGTTCAACAATGTTCACAGAGCAGGTGTTGACTACACATGCAACCTCCTGCCTTTGGGTTTGGTTATCTAATACTGCATGGCCTGAAGGTTCAGGCTGAACTTTTTCTTGAGCTTCTAATATGCTACTTCTAGTTTTGGTGTTGGCAAGACATGTGTCTGCCTGCCCCTCTGTCAATTCTGAAGCACTACCTGCATTAGAAGCAGTTTTTATTTCTACATTTGGAGCATTTGACAGATCCCAACCACTTTCAGAACAAGACTGGGTTGTGATGACCTGTTCCTCTCCATTACTAGTTCTGGAAGTGTCCCATTCAGCAGGACCTCTTGTCAATTCTGAGATCTTATTCTGTGTTTCTGAAATCTGGGGAGTTTTGCCAAGGACTCCTGGCTGAGATACTTCCAAAGCTACACTTTTCAGTTTTACATCTTTTAAGGAGGAATCAACAGAATTCTGCTCTGTCATTACTGCTACTGAAGCTTTTTCTTTTGAAGGGTTCTGAGAATCACAGAGCAAAACTGGACTATCAGCTTCTGAGCAACTTCTACAGTTATCACTTAATTTTTCCTCTACCAAATGGGAATTTCCTGAATTTTCAATTTCATTCTGTGCTTCAGGTAACAAAGTGCTCTTTGGGCATGAGCTAAGCTCAGGCTTTACCACTTTTACTTCCCAGTCTTTCATCTCCACATCTTTCTCCAAGGTACCAGGAACATTTGTGTTATTAACCGCAGTTTTATTTGCATTTTCCTGCCCAACTTTCTTTTGGACCTCTGTTTTCTGTAAGTCACAGAGTTCCTGAATGCCTACTTGCTCTCTACCTCCAATATCCACAAGGCCAGTTTCTGCAGGCATCTGGATATCAGAGGCAGTTTTTGCTTCTGGCAGTTCTGTGACTGACATTTCCAATAGCTGAGGCTGAAGCAGTTTCCTATTCATTTCAACCTGATTGTCACTGAGAACCCAACTCCCTGTTACTCCTTTAGGACTCAGTGAGGAACCTTCATTCAGTTTAGTATGAACATCTGATGAAAGAGGAACCTGACATTTTTGACCTGCATCTTTCTGAATGCCATTTTCAATGTCAGGGTTCATCTCTGTAGGAAGTGTTGAAGTATCAGTTTTCTCCAGCTCTGAGCTTGTCTCAGCTGAATGGACTTGGCTAACTTCAGCAGCCATATTCTGAGCCTCCTCTTTCAAGGAGGATGAGCTATTATTGGTTCTAGAGTTTGCAGAGAAGTCTGCAGGTTTTGTTAGGTTAGAGTTTTCTCCATTTGGAAGTGCAGAACTTGTAAGCTTGCTGTCAGCCAAAGTCTTTCCTCCACTGCTGTAGAAAATATCATAGAGATCTTTAGCATTGGCTGTGGCCAAGCAAGAGTTTCGTTTCTCTACCTTTTTTGCCTGCTCGCTAAAAGCAGTGGAAGGTGGTAGTGGAGGAGGTCTCACCGGCATCGCCAGCATTGTCTGGTCACTTTCAGACACGCCTGGAGCTACTTCATCTGCAGGGATGACAGCTGCCTGCTGGACTGCTGGTGGAGGAGGGGGTGGAGGTGGTATATCAGGAATCTGAGAAGAGTCACTTTTCTCTGCTGCTTTCAAATCCTCCTCTGCCCCTTTTAAAATTACTTCTTCTCCTCCAAAAGCTTTTGAGATGATGTCTGGAGGCAGCAGAAGATCTGCATTGGTTTCTTTTACCACAGGCAGGGGTTTGGTGACAGTTCCAGAGGATTTGATGGATAAAAAGGTGTTCAAAGGTGCTGGTTTGCTAACTGTCGCAGTAGTAGACTTCCTGAAAATCATGGTGGGGACTGGCAGATTGGGTAGAATTTTTGCTGGTGTTACTGTGGAAACAACTGGTGTCCACGGGCTAGTGTGTGGAATAACAGTTTTCCCAGACAGCTTGATTTCAATGGGCTTGACGTGGGGTTTCCCAGACTGACACTTGTTCTCCTCTTTGTTTCCTTCTGTACTGTCCTCCTTTGGAACAGCTCCTCCTGGGGTTTTATCATCTCTCTCAGTCTTTTTCCAGCTGAATTTCCCAAAAGAAGTCTGGCTTGGTGATTCCTTTTTAGATTCCTCTTTCTTTTCTTCTTTTTTCTCCTCTTTATCTTCCTTCTTCAACTTCAGCTTGATACCCATTTTTCGTCCAGAAGAATCTACTTTGCCTTGAGTTTCACTACTCCCTTCTCCAAGCTCTGGGATGTTCTTTGCTTCCTCTTTCTTTATTATTTTTGGCTTCTTCTCCTCCTTCTCTTCTTTTTGTTTCTCAACTAGTTTCCGTTTCAGCTCGTTCTGCCGCCTGCGTTCTGTTTCCAGAACCACAGCCAATCCAGCCTGCCGGTCCAGGTTCCTCCTCTCTTCATAGAGTGGGTTTTCATCTATGTATTTCTGTGGAAATAAATGGCACAATTTTAGCCACCATTTCTATGAAACAGAAATAAATTCAGCTCTGTAACAGTTTTGACTTGTTCAGTAAGTGCTGTCTCAACACTAAAGAGAGCAGAGAACTTCCTCCTTCCAAGAAACTGAGACGCTACAAACTCTACATGCTGTAAGCTAATGTGAATGGAGTGGTGGCTTGCAGCAGTGCTATCACTTTACAGAGGAGTTGGCAAATCAACACTGAGACTTAAACACCATTTCAACCTCATGCAGATGAAACATTAGTCTCCATGCAGCTGGAAGTTCTGCTTGTTTAGTTCAGTAGACTGCAGTGAAGATAACCAAACACATATATTCTGAGGAGTCAAATGTCATTCTTCAGGAAGGAAGGGCAGAACGAGTAGAAGCTAACACAAGGAATGACTCGCTCCAGGTATATCTGTTACCAACCTTATATTTCTCATTGTGGGGATAACTTTTCACATGCTGCTCTGCTGAGATTTGATCTCCAAAAAATTCATGACAGAGCTGGCAATAATATCCAGTGATGGGAATCAGAAACTCAGAGCCTGAAAAGGCCAAAGAAAACGATCAGAGAAATAAAACTTAATAAATACCAAGCTCGTAACATATCAAAAACAACAGCAAAACCTCCAGCAGGCACTACTAGAAGTATGGAACATTAATAAACTGAGACTGATCACTGGCAGGACTATTTAGACATTCAGACTTTAAATGTTGTCTTAATTTTCAAATGACTCACAGCCCCTTCCATTAACTTCCTCAGATTCTCTGTACTCACATTCCACCAAGTACTCATCAGTGATTTTTCAGGGACACCTCTACTAAAAATGTATTGAATGGAGGAGTCTGTTGCAAGACTTGTGTAGAGTACTGCATAAATCTGCCCAAACACAGCAAGCTCTTGTAGCCATGTTCTGAATTGTAGTATGTTAGCAAAAATCAGTTCAGAACTACACTGCAGAAAGGAAAAGTCAAAATAAAAACCAAAACTCTAAAAAGAAAGAGAAGGACCCAGGTTATATCTTTCTACACTTTTGCTTCATGACCTTTTCCACAGGAACAACCAGGAATTTAAATGATTTGCCTTTTACCTAATATTACAGTATCTGTATCTGCTCCTGTAACAACTAAATTTTGAAATTCCTTTCTCTGAGCAACTGGAACCTGCTGGAGGGCAAAGGGAGATGATACCCAAGTTAAAAAGAATGAAGGTACCTTTGGCAGGAACAGGTATCTTATCAATGCGTTTTATGGAGTCTTGTTTGGTCTCACTCTGGGTCTTCGAAGCCCAAGGTCTGTTGTAAGGATCCAGGGTCTATTTGCACAGTGACAGAGGTATACAGGCTCATGTATTATACTAGCAAGGCAAGGACATTTGTCTTTTTCCTTTTAACAACCTTTCAGAACACATTAAAATCAACGTGCAAATATTTACAGGAACTATGTTTTCCTCTCTTTCCCCTCCCATTTTGCAATTTCTACTGAGAAAAATAACCTGTGAAAGGGTAAAATGCAAATTATAACAAAGAAGAGGTAAAAATGAAACACAAATATCAAACACTAGTTCCCAAGCCTGAACACAGGCCCCATTTACACTAGTCAGAACACACCAGTAGCTGTAAAACTGCTCAAGTCCAAGCTTAGGGAAAAAGAATTTGAGAAGCAGCTTCTTGGGTTCATTATTACTTCAGGTTCTCTTGTCAACTGTAGATCTGTGATGTATGTTTTAGTGTTAATATTTCTAGCCATAGGAAATGCACTTAGGGAAGGAAGCCTGCAACATACCTGTCTATGTTTCTTATTATGCATGTGTGTGAAAAAGTCAAACATGGTCCCGCAGATGGTATTGCAGTCTTTGCACCAGTGGTTCCCTGCATCATAATATTCATAAATATTGGCCAACTGGAAAAGATGTTTGGAAGACTGTGAAGAGGATTCTGCTGGCTTCGGGCTTCTACCTCGGGATTTTTCATTAGTAGTTTTTGATTCCTAAATTGAACAAAAGGAAACACTTCTCTAAGACAGGGCAGGACAGAGACAATGCTCTAGAGCTCAGAACCTGCCTCCAGCAGAAGCCACACACACCAAATAAAGATATAAACAAATATAAAATCACCTGCTTTTCAGCGCCCAGGCTAATTCCACTGTTTCACAGCTGGTACTGCCGACTAAGATGCTACGTGGCCACAGTGAAGAGCTTCCAGTAAGGCTTCCAGATGGAATGGCTGGATGGTTGTAGGTAATCAAGGAACCAAATGAACAAATTCCCTATGGCATGCACCCTTCCCATTTTATGGGTTTCACATAAAGATTTCAATAGTTCCAATTTACCATACTAGCAAAACAGTGCCCAGAAGGCCTAAAATGGTTCCCTTTGAAGTATTCAGAAGTTACTGTAAAAGTAGCTTGGATGAAAGCAGAATGAAAAAGGAAGTAAGAATTAGTTGACTAAAAGTATTTAACTCAATCAGTTTTATCAGATTATTTGAGAGTTCCTGAATTCTCCAGAAGACTCATTCCTTAGCAATAACAGAACGATGGTGGTTTGTTAACTACCCAAGTATGTAAGGTGAAGCATCTTGTAATTTAAGCATGGGATATTTGCATTTACATTGACTTGTACAGAAAGATGCCAAACAGTGACACACAGACATTGCAGGACTCTAGCCAAAATAAATACTAAACTAACACTGCAGAGTAGTAAACAAATAATCCCTGAAACAGAGGACGAACAAGCTCTGCTAATTTAGGTGACAAGGGTACTAGATGCATTTGGAGTTTTGAATTACATTTTCAATGGCTGAAAGCCCATTATCTTATCACTTCTAATCTGCATGGCAGTCTGGAAAGACTTGACTTACCAGACCTGAGTTGGCTGCATGATTTCCACGTAGTAGTAGTGAATAACTACCAGTGTTAAACAAATTTACTAAAGCAGATTCAAAACTGTTAAACGACATCTGCCTTACTTGAAATTCCTTTTGATTAACACAGATAGATTCTCTCCTACTAACACCACCCCACACAACATGTATTGTAAACCAAACAAGGTCACTCAGGCCACTATGCACCCCACAGATAGCCATATCCCAATACAATCTAGTTCTTTGTAGCAGAGTAGGAAGTGATCCAGTGAATACTTGCATATATTCTGTCTGCAAGAACATACCAAATTTGACATTCTCTTAAACAATGAGATCAACTTACCATCTGCAAGAAGTGCATGGAAGGATGTAAATGATGTCTGAGAAGTGTCATTGTTTATGTTATTTACAGACACCCACCCACCCAATATATCCTATAAAAATACCACCTCAATTAGAACTTTAAAAAGACAATGCTTCTCATGCAGATAGATGATAGCCAACTTTTAACCTCATTCTGTGCTTAACCCCAGCTCAGAGATGTCTTTATAATTTGCTGCTATTTAAAGCCCAGAAGGGATGATCTGCCTGTTTAGTACAACGAGGCTGGCTTCACCTCTGCACTGAATATGTAACTACAACACACAGACACAGGTTCAGAAGCAAAGCACCACAAGGTAGTTTGCAAATAAGCAGAAAGGCAGGCGTTTTTGCCCTTAGGGTTGGCAAAGTCAACCTATCTCAATTCAAAAGGCCTGCACCACCTCTCTTTTCATTAAAAAAAGTTAACAAGACTAAAGTCAGTGTGTCTGCCTGCATGCCTACACATACCTGAAAACACTAAAAGTTCCAAGCCAGAACTCAGAATTCGCCATGTTAAAATAAGAACTATGAAAAGGGGATCAAGTGATTATAGGTTTGCACAATACAAACAAAGTTAAAATAATGAAAACTAAATTCACACATACCATAACTCAAGAAAAGAAAGCAATATAACTTAATAAAGGCAGGATTTAACAGACATTGTTTCCTGTTTTAGATTTATGATGTGGTGACTGAAGCAAATGATTTGTAAAAGGAAAACTTCAGTGATGTTTTGAGAGATAGCAAAAACAAAACAAAAAGCAATCCCCATAATGAAAGACACACAATGAATTCTCTGAATCAGACCAGGATGAAGCATAAGGAAAAGTTTACAAGATTCAACAGATTTGAGAGACTGTGGAGGAAACACCTCTTACCCTATTAATACTTTCCTCTCTGCAAAAAATACACAGTAAGGTCTACACAAAAAGCATCTACCACCTCCCATCAGCTACTTGTTACATATATAAACATACATCTGAAAAGCCAGATAAGTAACTTCCTGAATACATGCACATCATTTCAGATGTTACTACCATGCATTGCTTCAAAGTGAAAACTGTCTTCAGGAATGCAATAAGCCTGTTTTGGTATATCCAGCACTCAGGAGTATAGACCATGTCAGAGAGACCATATTGATGCATACTGACATTTCATAAGAGAAAGCACATAGCATGTACATAATAATCATATTAAGCTGAAAATCATATGTATGTCTTGTGATTTGATAGCATTATAACCCAGTGAGAAAACCAACACACTCCAAACTTGCAGAGAGCTTTGCCTCTGACAGGCCAGGTCAGAAGGCTAAAGAGAAAAGAAGTCTATTCTCCTGGTATGGCATTGAGACTGAACAGCTACAAACACTCATGATACTGTTCAATTCAACCAACATCTCATCAAAACCAAGACCAAAACCAGTAAGTGGTACTGAGCTGCAAAAAACCTGAGGGAAACGATAAACACTGATTATTGACTCTCACCTGCAGGCACTATCAAAACCAGCATATGAGATGTGATAAATGACATCAAATGATCCTCTAGTAAATGTCTGGAAGTAGCTGTCTCCCTTGTGCCCTCTTCTCTTAGTGGGGAAATCAATAACACACAAGCCAGGAGACTTTACCTTGCTGGTGGAAGATGTTTTCTCTGGACCTTTTGCACTTTCTGACTTGTTCTTTTCCAAGGTATCTTTGGTTTCCACAGATGGTTTCCGGGGTTTTTCAAATATATTAATCCCCAGGATTTGTGCTACTTTGTCAAGCTCAGACTGCTTCTTGTCAGCTGCCTCAGATTCTTTATGCAGCTCTGCAATCTCCTTCATAATATTCTCCTGTAGTCTGTTCACCTCAACCAACAAGGGATCTTTGTGTCCATCCTTCTCACGACGTTTTTTCCTCAACATCTCTCCTGAGCCCATCAAGGAAGAAGAAGAGTTGGAAAGGCAACAGGGAAATTTCCTTAAGATCTCTACAACTATTCCAGCAATAAGTAAAATATTCATATTACTGCTAAATATTAAGTAGGAAGCTGTAAAGATGGAACTGACTCTCAGATACAGCATCACTAAACCTGCATGATCCACCCCTAACAGAGGCACCATAATCCTCCAGAGAGAGCATCAATTTACTAATCGTTATTTCCTTTATGACCAAACAAGCAAAAGTTAAATCTTACACTCTAACCTGAAAGTGTAATTTTCCAAAGGTGAGGGAAATAAATATTTACTTGGACAAAACATAAATTTTAAAAATCAAAAAGTCAGCTCTGCCTAGAGAGGTCTTTTCCTTCTCCAAATAAGAGTCCTGAAAAATTGAAAGGCACAATGACATGTCTTCAGTTACTATTGCTCACTTCTTCTAAAGAAGCTGGGGAGGGACTTTTTAGGAGGTCAGGCAGTGATAGGACTAGGGGAAATGGATGCAAACTAGAGGAGGGGAGATTTAGATTAGACACTAGGAAGAAGTTCTTCACTGTTAGGGTGATGAGACACTGGAACAGGTTGCCCAGAGAGGTTGTGGAAGCTCCATCCCTGGAAGTTTTTAAGGCTAGGCTGGATGGGGCTCTGGGCAACCTTATCTAGTGGGAGGTGTCCCTGCCAGGCAAGGGGGTTGGAACTAGATTTTTAAGGTCCCTTCCAACTCTGGCAACTCTGTGATTCTACAACTAATTTTAATATAGTAATTAGGTCATTGCTTTTTCTCAAGAGTTCTGCATCGCCCAGAGCATGAAAATACTGAACTACAGACTACTATTAATTAATTTTGGTCTTTACTACTTCTAGCAGGTACTTGGGCTTGTGATACAGCCCAGTGGGGAAAAAAAAAAAGCAAGCTGTAAGGGGGGAATGCACTGTACCTTGCTGTTTACGTAGCCTGTCCAGCTCAGTCTTGAGGTAGTAAAGCTTCTTCTGCCGTGCTTCTCGTTCGTTCTTTAGTTTTTCTCTCTCTTCAATCACCTAAACAGATTGGAAGGGGACTGGGATTTTCTTCTCTTCACAACAGAAGTCATCAGTCTTGCAAGACAGCAAGACCTCAGTTTGCCAGTCACAGAACACTGCTCCCTAGTCTCAAAATGTCCTTAAGCATTCCAACACAAGTACACCTTTTCCTCTGTATCTGCAGGGAACTGGATCACAAGCTCACACTTCAACCCTACATGAAGACAATTTTTTTGTTTTGGGCAGTATATTCCCCAAAACTGCTCTGTCTGTTGCACTATTTCACTAGTCACTTTGGCTCAGATGACTACCTTACACAGGTGCTAAATGGCTCATCACAACTCATGCAGTATCTAGCTCTAGGGCCCCCAGTGCTAAAAAAGGGTGCCTGTAAGAAAGATGGGACTTTTTACCAAGGTCTGCAGGGGCAGGACAAAGGGCAATGGGTAGATTTAAACTGGACATAAAGACATTTTTTAGAATGAAGGTGGTGAGACACTGGTACAGGTTTCCCAGAGAAGTTGTGGATGCCCTCTCCCTGGAAATATTCAATGTCAGGCTGGACAGGGCTTTCAGCAACCTCATCTGTTGGAAGGTGCCCTTGCTCATGGAAGTGGGGTTTGGAACTAGATGATCTTTAAGGTCCCTTCCAACCCAAGTCATTCTACGGTTCTATGCCCTTATTTTAGCAACAAGGATTGAGTGGACACCAGCCTGAAAAAGCAAACAACTGTCAGAAATCTTTCAGTCCTTTGACAGTTATACAACTACAGTTTCCTATTTTAAACTATGTTCTTCCCCACCACTCACTAATTCCATACAAAACCAAGGTAACTAGAAGAATTAATAATAACATCCATAACCTAAACCGACATCAGAGGCATGAAGTAAATAACAGTTCCCCTTAAGTTCTTCTGATTTTATGATTCTTCTAAGAGATAATTAAAAGAAATGTAGAGGGAGAAATGTATGCAACTGTGAATGATGACATCCTTTACTACATATTTAAGTATGTCTAATATAGGTATAACCACAGTACGGAGCTCCAGTGTTTCAGTTTGTGCCCACTGCCTCTTGTCCTGCCAATGGGTATCACTGAAAAAAACAGCTCCATCTTCTTTATACTTCCCCTTCATGTATTTATATAGCTAGACACATCTAGATAACCTGAGTTCCTTAGGGTACTGAGAGAGCTGGTGGAAGAGCTCACCAAGGCTCTTTCAGTCATTTATCAGCAGTCGTGGTTAACAGGGGAGGTCCTAGTTGACTGGAGCTAGCCAGCATGATGCCCATCTATAAGAAGGGCCATAGGGATGGATCTGGCAAACTACAGACCTGTCCACATAGTGACTGTCCCCTTGTACTTGGCATTGGTGAGGCTGCACCTTGAATACTGGCTGCAGTTTTGGGCCCCTCACTATAAGAAAGACATACAAGTACTGGAGTGGGTCTAGAGAAGGGCAATGAAGCCAATGACGGGTCCATAGCACAAGTTTTGTGAGGAACTGGGGTTGTTTAGTCCAGACAAAAGGAGGCTCAGGGGAGACCTTGCCACTCTCTACAACTACCTGAAAAGAGGCTGTAGTGAGGTGGGAGTTGCGCTCTTCTCCCAAGTAACAAGTGATATGACAAGAGGAAATGGCTTCAAGTTGTGCAAGGGGAGGTTCAGATTGGGTATTAGGAAAAGTTTCTTCACTGAAAGGGTTATCAGACATTGGCACAGGCTGCCCAGGGAAGCGGTGGAGTCTCTGTCCCTGGAAGCATTCAAAAATGCATGGATGTGGTACTCAAGGACATGGTTTAGTGGTGACCATGGCAGTGTTAGGTTAACAGTTGACTCAATGATCTCAGAAGTCTTTTCCAACTGTATTGATTCTATGATACAGTCAGGTATTTCAATACCTAAAGCTCAGCAGAACAAAGCCAAGCTGTGGCCATCAGGTTTGGGGTTTTTTTCCTAAGTTTTTGGCTGGCTCTGAGAACTTTCAACTTTGTGCTTGATTTCATCTGTTCAGCCATAATCCATGTGCACAGAACTCTGGGGGATTTTAAATGCATTTTAAAAAATTGTCAGAGTAATACAGACAAATGCCTAGAAATCTTTATGAAAAGCAAATTTAATCCTACTGCTTTTAAACTGGAGCCACTCAGCAAAAAAAACCCCAAGGCACACCTGAAGATGGAAAGCTTTTACCCCAGCAACCAAGCAGTCCACTCTGTTTTGATGGATCCAAGCAAGTAACATACCTTCTGCTTCTGAGCTGCCCGATTTTTTTCATCTGACATCTTTTCTGTGGTATTTTTGAGAGGATGTGAAGACAGACGAAGGGGCACTTTGGAATGAGTAGGAGTGGTAGGGACATGTACAAGCACAGAACCATCTCTTTTTAAATCAGGGACATCCTTTCCCATTGAAACTGTCTCAATCACCCGGAGGTTGGGACGTGTGGGGTTTGCTGACATGGCCATAGTAAGAAGACCATGAGCTTCTGGCAACGTAGGATTAGGCTGCTGGGCAGGGGGGTACATGGTCCAGCCAGGGGCTGCATATGCCATATAGTGTCCATATGCATCATATCCTGGAGGAGCCATTGCGGGAGGAGGGTAGTTTTGGGGCATCTGAGTGGCAGTAAACTGGGAATAGGTGGGAATTTGGTATTGCGAAACGGAAGTAGGTGTAGGTGGCAAACTAGCAGGAGCTGCTGGAACTGGGGGAATGAGAGAGACAGAAGGAAGAGGCTGTTCTGGTGCACGTGGAGGTATGTCCTGTCCCACTGGCTTGTTCGGAGCATATTCTGATTTCTGAAGAGAAGATACATCTTGAGGCTGCTGGAAAGAGACTGGAGGTGATGCTGAGCGTTGCTGGCCCGATTCTGGAGAGCGAGTGTCACTCCGGCTGCGACGCAAGTCCCACGGGTCCAGTCTGCGAGAATCTGAAGAGCGACGATCAGGAGACCGAGACGGCAGCTTCTTGCCATGAAGGCGCTCCTGGGTACGGACTGCCAGCTTTCCAATTTCAGCAACATCAATGTCAAGTCCAATGGTTTTGAGTAAGTCATGGATCTTCGCATACTCAGCGTTAGGCTCTTCCAAAGGATCCAGCTTGACAGCTGGAGCAGGAGAAGGAGGCAGGCTCACTTTCTGATTTATCATCTCATTGCCACAAGTCACTGGGGGCTTCTGAAGGGGAAGAGGTTCAGTCTTGGAGTCTTCATCCTCATCACCATAAAGAAATTTCTCTTCATCCTCAATGTCAGGAAAACTACGCCTCCTCTTCTCCTGAGCACTGACAGAATCAGCCATCATGCCCAGAATTCGGGAGAAACCACTGCCATCCTGACTGGCCCTCTCGTGAGGCAGCAAGAAGTCTGTATGGCGATCAGCAGGCTCTGACTTGGGTTCTACCTTTTCCTTGTGACTTAAGAAGCTCCCAAACTTCTCTTCAAATGTGAAACCATCTTTGGAAGTCCCAGAAAGTGGGCTCCACTCATATAAACCATCATGCAACTCCTTGTTTGCAGACTCCACAACACAGTCCTTGTTAAACCGTTTAAGAAACTTCTCCACTTCAGAGGCAAAAGGAGCCATGTCATTGCTCTGGGGCAAAGATGAATGAGTAGAAAGAAGAGGAAGATCCTTGCTGGGAGCTGGACTGCTTGAATAGGTCTCAGGCTGAAAGACAGAAAAGTTAACTATTCACAACAGCACCTTCTAAGGAGACTGTGCACCTCACAAAATAAAAGAACATGTTAATTCCTCCTTGAGTTCAAAGATTAAAAAAAAATAGAGTTAGAAAAGACAAAATAAAATTCAAAGAGAACACAGAAGCTGCTTAATGATTTTGGAATGTCCCATCCAGCACTGAATGATTCTCTCAGAAAATACACAAAATCACAATTGTATTTCATTATTTTTTTACAAGCATAAGAACTGATACTTTTAAATTGAAACCCGTAACATAGTTTTGGCTATGCTTTGAGTTTAATCACAGACAAAAAGGATTTCAACACCTTAAGGCAAGTAAAATCAACTGAAACAGGGTTTTTCCCAGTCACTTATTCAGGTATGCTTTATTTATAGGATTATTAATAGGATTTCCAATTATAGGTATAGAACAGGAATTCAGTATGGGAGCACCTCCTGAGATAAACATGTCACTGCCAAACCAACACTGATCAGCACAACAGGTAGATCAAAAGTGATGTGCTAAAACATAAGAAAAGCCAATTTATCACAGCAGTCACATCTGCTTATCTTTCCATTGCTCTAATTTTGAGACTCAACTGGTACAGCCAGAGTACAAATTAAGTAGGGTTGATCCCAGCCTACAGTCCTAATAGAAAACAAAATAAGGAAACTCAAAGATGTTTTCAGCCAGAGGCATTGAGAAGTTGGCAGTTCTCTAGGTCTATAAAGAAACATGAAAGAGGCAGAGTGACAGGCAGAGTGCTTCATCAACGTGCTGACTGCCTGTAGCTTTCCATGAAAGCTGGCCCAGATCTCAGCATCCTGGGCTAAATTTCAACAAGGACATTTCATTCTGCCTCAGATTTTTATTTATATACAATTCTTAATTAAATGCCTTCACCATTTAAAGCTTCTAATGCAATCCTAACTTGTAAAGGCCTGCAAAAAGCTACCTGTCCTTTCAAAGATAGGAAAGCATGAAGATTTGGCTTTTCTATTTTGGAAATCAAACTAACATTCTGTATCATGAAATAACTGGCTTGAAACTGGAAACACACAGACAGAGAGAGATCAAACCTGAATAGGAGACTCTACTTCCATCTCCACTCGTTTCTTCAAAATAGACTTCTTGGGCATAGATGGGATTTCCTCAGGCCTGTAAGTATACCGAGGCTCAGAAGCCTGTAGTGTGTTAGTCAAGCCAGGGATCACATAACCACTGCCTGAAACATCATGATTCAAGTTTCTACTACGCTCTTCTTCTTCTCTTTTCCTCCTTGCACGTTCAAGCTCTCGGAATTCTTCATTCAGGTATGATGGGCTTGGGCTTCTACTGTGGCTGCGGCTCCACCTGCGATAGTTTCGTGTTCCTGATGAGAAACCCTGATGCTCTCCACTCATGCTGTGGATCTTCTCATCCTTTTCATATCGGGGACGCTTTATTTCTCGTCCCCTCTCTTCTGGCCTCGAAGGGTAGGAGGATTTCCTGAGTTTGTCAGCATCTCTGTCAGATCCACGAGGTAGCTCTTCTCGACGACCATAGTGAGGACTGTAATCTGAACGATGGAGGAAAACATCTCGGCTCCGGTAGTCTTCATCGTGCCTCATAATGAAGGGACTTGAAGGTTGATCTTCATGAGATGGGTATCTCTCAAGGCCTCGAGAACCTGAGAGGCCTCTAGTGAATATTGGACCATCAGCCATATCATCTCTGTGGAAAAGAAGTATTGAATAAAAGTAAGTATTTGGGTCAGAGTAAACTAAATCTTGCTCCTACGCCAGAGGAAGAAATTTCCAAATCAATAACATCTCCATCACTAAAGGGAAGCAACATTTTACATACTTAAAGGGCAAGGGAGAGAGGGAGACTTATTTTTAATAGCACTATACCGCCCTCCTATGAAGTCACCTGCAAACACAGTAACATGAAGATTGACTGCAGAAACAGAGCCTTGAAAAACTGATAGGATGGATTTATTTTTGTGAAGGAGAAAGACTACACATTAAAAAACCCCAACCCTTACTATCGTATTTCAGATGACAATCCCTTTCCTCACTTCCCCCAGAAAGACACCAAGGTCACATTTCATATGAATTATTCAAGGTATAATTCAGTTTCACACTGGCAAGTGCAATCAGATTCTCTTTATATCTTCAGCTGTGGACAAATTCTAGCAACATTTTCTGTTGCAACAGATTTGTAGACAGGACTGTCACTAATCACATGAACTGCTATACCCAAAAAGCACAGGTTTTTATATGAACCAAGGATTGTAATAGTATCATTCCTTTGTGCCAGCCTCTGCATTATTACACACAGTGGGTGTGCAACTACAACAACCCCAGAATAACTAGCTTCATCTCTTTGAGTCTTCTTTTGGACTGATTCCTACACACACCTCCAACTAGGCACACTGTTTAACTAAGGCCTTTTTTTCCCACCCCAAAAATATTTCTGCAACTGCTCTTCTGGATTGGGCAGAAACAAATCAAATCACTTTAAAATTACCAGCTGCTGGTTTTACTCACAGATACTTAAAAAATCTGGCAAGATCCTCCAAGGCCTTGAAGTAAATGTGCTCCTTAAGTGAAATCAATGGGACAGAAAACCTAGAGAAATGTCTTTCCTGAATGATCAAGACATTGACTTGGGATAAACTATGAATGATTGCTTGAATCCTCAAAAATCACCTCCTCCTCTGCAGAAAAGTCCCTCCACAGAAAGGACAAATCAAGTTATGCCAGATGACATCTTGAATAAAATTTCTGCATAAATTACAGCTCCACTTTTTAAAGTCAACAGACCAAGTAACAGACATAAACAAACAAGATTTTTTTTCTTGAGTATTTTCATAATTTACATATGCATATTTAAGAACAAAACCAACACAAAACTTCACTTTCCTTCTAACCTGCATCACTGCAAAACATTTCATATGTTATTAGATGCTTTATCAGTCCAACACATCTTATGAGGCAAATATTGCATACATCAGTACCCCCACTATTTTTCCAGTTTCCAGCAAACTACACACATGCATTCCCTCCAAAAGCACAGAAGTGTTTAAAAAGTAGCTAGAATTACATTTCATACATAAATGCTGCTCTTCACAGCCTTCATAAAGGTACATCTATCCCCAGTGCTACCTGCTGAACCTATACAAGTTGCACAAACACACCTGGTCGAGTAACAGATGTATAGCACTGCAATTCTTCAGCTCATTTTTGTGCAAATCATTTGCATACATGCTTGCTAGTTGTCACCTACAATGCAAATGCTCAGACTTCAGTGACAAAGCAGAAGGGCTATTTAACCACACTTTGGAAAGAAAGGAACAGCAAACCTACTGTATTTACAACTAGAAGGATGTTCCAAATACACTCTGTGGCATTACAGGCACACTCTGAACAGCTAAGATGCAAATTTAAGCCCTAAAGATTAAATATAGGCATGAGGAAGAGGATTACTTGCCTTACAGAAACTGTGATTCTTTGAAACACCTTATCTGTAAATACAGTCCAACAGAGATACGTCCCTCTTAAATGTTTTGGGTGCTTTAGCCAGCAATGGCCACTACAAGCTACTGCATCCCTAAAAGAGGATACAAGCTGGTACCTTCCCAATTCCTTCACCAACACAGAATTCATGAATGACTGGAATCTACAGTTTCAGACCACAGACCACAAAGACATAATGACTCAGAGAACTACAACTACTGCAAGGTAAGTCTACTTTTTGGCATATTTATTCACATACATATAACCAGAAATAAATAATGGTATTCCACTGTCAGCAACCAACAGGACTCCACCCTAACCCACAGTCTTTGAACAGGAAGTCAGATGAGCTGTTCATACTCAAGCCAACTGTCGTTCTTGATATTATGCCAAAAAATGCTATTTCAGAGCACAGTTTAACACAGACCAAATCTCTGCAGTGATATGGTCTAACCTTTTGGATTAACCTCAGATGAGAGACTTGGTGGGATGCTCTGTATAGCTTACAAGAGTTCAGATAGCACTACAGATACAGGGAGAGATAGAGAACGGAATGTGGTTAAGATATGTTCTTCATTTTGATAGACAGAGATTCTGGAAGATGAAAAAAATACTAGTCTGTTGAAGTGGAAGAATGAAATTGCTTAGGTGACCTTGAAGCCACAGGCCAGCAGCATTCAGTATGCTTACTCAGACATGTGCAGGAGGCCTGCTGCCCTAGAAACTCAGGGCAAGTTCTTACAGATATTTTAGGATGGGTCTGCACGTGGACACACAGCCTGAGAAATTCTCCTGGAAACTACTGCTGCAGAGGAATCCCAAAGCATCCCTGATTTCCATCCTTTAGTATTTTATTTCCTTTGTAGGCTAATGAACCTCTCTACCATCCTAAGGCCCTGCAAATTACAGAGCATAATTTGTAAGAGTGATTGCTTGAAATCCCTGAGTAGTTAGCAAAAATAGATGAGAATATGGAAGTTCAGAATTGTTTGCTCTGACTTTTTTCAGAATTTGAAGAGATCTTCAAAATAGTTTTTTTTCCTTGTTGTTAAAATGAGAATGTACCATATGCCACAGAAGAATGTGATATGCCCAGTATTAAATCCAATGATGATTCACAATAAGAGCTACTTTAAAGCCCTGTGATAGACATAAAGTCAGTGTCCCAGTACCAGGGCAGCCTCTTAGAGGGGGGAAAAAACCCAAACACAACATGAAAAGATACACTATAAACAATGTCCTTAACTAAATACAAAGTGTCTTCTAAAAACAACCAAAATAGCTAAACAGTGAAGAAATTTGGTCGTTAGAAGCTGTACCTAGAAGATTTAGGAGAAGTTAAGGGATGACTAGATTGTCACACACTTCAAGTTTCTGGACAGTAAGCATCACCCAGACAGCTGAAGTCAGCACACACAGATTGGACCAAAAAAACCCCACAATTCTTGCATACCTACACTACAAATACATGGGAAGTCACTTAACTGAGTTCTACACAGCCTCACTTTCTCTTATTCTCATTCTGATTCATCTGTCACTTTTATATCCTCTCAGGAGTCTATTCTTACCAATTTTTTTTAAACTTATGGGTCCTGTGACAGAGATAAAGCAAAAATTCTTCACTCTTATGTCAAAATAAACTCCACTATACCTGATGTTACTTCTAACCATGCATCAAACCCACGAAACACGTTAAATATAAAACCTCACTGGAGAAAAGGAACCAAAGGGACAAGCACAACCCCTCGCTCCTCATATCCTTAATTGCTAGAGCAGCACCAGTTCTCCTACATATTTTTTACTGGTCCTTCCAACCACTGTACTCTCTGTGGGCATACGCACTTCATCTCATCCACAAGACTGCAGACTGCACAGGGGATTTACAAATCAAACACTGACCCCAGAATAACTGAGGTAAAAGTGTAAAACTGACAATATTGAAAACTAAACTCTCATGTGGTTTTCTGCACCTGCTGAAAGTTAACTTTACACTTAAGACATGAAATTCACTCACTCAGCTCACTTCTCTCAGTTTTTTAACTCTCATTTTGTTGTTGTTTGTTTGTTAACAGCTGGGGATATCTGCATCAAAAATGCAAGTTATAGTGCTTTTTTTTTGTGCTGGATGCTTATCCCTGACCTGAAACTGCCATTGTATGCTCTGGGACACAACTATGTCATCCTTAAGTTTGTAATTCAAGACCAAGAAAACCATTTCATTTGCACAAAGCCTTACAATTTTACTGCTTTTGACACATTACACTTGTTCTCCTACTAAAGGCAAACATTTCCAATCAGTATCTACTACTACCTATACTCACTGCTCACAGCAGTATTTTTAACACAAAAGACATCTCTTCATTAACTATGGTTCTTTCCATTTCCAATCAAGGGACCCTTGAAATTCTAACGCTTCTTTAATCATGTATGAGACTGACTGACTTTGTTCTCTTCTGCAGGGTTTTTGAAGTCATAATAATACATTATCTTCAACCTACACTAGACCTTTCATTTGGACTATCCTCAAAAAATCAGGAAAAATTGATGATTCCTCCCAATAAATGTGGAAGTTGAAGCTTTATGCTATCCATAAACAGCCTTCCTTTCAGTTAGGTTCGTAAGAAACAGAAGAAGGTGGCTGAAGCTGTGAAATGTCAAATGAAGCAGCTACCTCCTGCAACCAACCCTGGGCATTTTTATATAGATTTTAGAAGCAGTTGACAAAAACCAGAGAAGAAATACCTGTTTAGACTTATTGTGAAGACAGGCACGGATTTTTATTCAGGAATCCCCTGTACCACAACTTGCTGGAGGCTGGGGAGAATTGCAGGGAAGCATCACTACATGCTTGCCCTCTTAGTCTCATTCAGTAGGCACTCATTGGGCTAATTAGATGTTTGGTCTCACTCGGTACAGCCATTCCCACATTCTTACTGTTTCACACACTTGAACCCCCATCTGTGGAGGACCATACCTGTCACTCAGGTTATCAATGGGTGAGCCCAGTCTATCAGGCAGCCTCCTTCGCTCTGGTGTGCCAATGCAATACCGGTCATTACCAACAGTAATCCGCAAACTCTGTTCCACTGAAGACTCCGAGCGGAGACTCGGTGAACGTCTCTGTAAATTGAAGAAAGAGTGCAAGCCCATCAATCAGGGAATTTGAATCTCAGCTACAGAAAGGCAAGTGACTCTGCTCTGCTTAATGTATGAGACTTGGGGGGGGATGGATCAACTAAAAAAAAAATCAAACTAGAAGAACAACTGTTCAAGGGAACGTTTCGACTCAGAAATACATTTCCTAAAGCACCATTTTGGAAGGTGGAAAAACAGAGAAAGGTTCAAGATAGCCCAGATCTGCTGCTGTCCTCCTTTCTTTGTAGAGGAAAAGCAGCTAAACAAATATTGCATAAAAAGCAGTGCCAGGAATTTCTTAATAAAAGTGACTGCATTTCTGGCCCTTTCCAACTTTAGTAACAACATGAACCAAAGTATAAGCTAAGATTTTCCTAGCAGTGATGTCTTCCAGTTTTCCTCACCTCATGCTGCTTTCAGCAGATAAGCACAGTAGAATACTAAACCCACCAATGACTACAGAAATACCTTCTAGAGCAGTATTCCCACTCCCATTATTTATTATTGGTAGAGCTAAAGTAGAGCTAAGTAAAGTTAGCTTTGAAAAAAACACAGCATAGAAGGCCTAAGCTAACTCAATACAGAAAAAGTCATTACTGGCAAGTTACACCTCACATCATTTTAGAACACTGCACTGGAATATAGGAATGGTCAAAGTAAGGGGAGTTCCATAAGAAACAGATGACACTGCCTCAAGATAAAGATATTTGATTTGCTTTTTTAAACTAACATGATTTAGATTCTGCTTAACAGGAAGCAATGAACCAGCTTCAGTTCTGCTAAACCAGTCATGCTCTGCATATTGCTTTTTCACTGCTGAAAACTGCAGTAGCAAGCAACAGGTGCACTATGGTGTTTGCATCCACCATGAGAAGATGCAGCAGATTCAGCTCAATCCTCCAAAAGACTAAAAGAAGGACAGCACATAATCTCCAACAAGAAAGGAAAAGAACTCCCTCACAAATTTGCCTGAACAAAATTTACTTGCAGTACAAATCTGCACTAGAATTTATTGTGTTCATAATCATTTCTCAAGGTAACATATTAGTGATTTCTGTCTTGGTCCTTTAATCTGAATCCCAGCATTCATCAGAACACGTTTCAATTAATTTCTAAGACCAACTGTGTCCTACAGTATAATACAATCCTGCAACAGCCTGGCTGAGGTACAACATAGACAAGGTCCATGTGCCTCATATGAAGATACTCTGAAGGCTCACATGTACCCACCAAATCACTGAATTTTGAGGGCTGCCTCAAGAAGTGATTATCTTGAAAGGCATCTTCTTGCCATCAAGACTGCTGGTAAACTGGGCACACAGATGACAACATGTTATGATTACTTCTCAGAACAAACTTCTGGGCAAAAGACAGAAATGCCTAAGGATAGCCTATGATTGCAATACAGATTGCTCAGAGGCAGCCATGGTGGTACACACATGAAATTCACAGTTTGAGAAATTCTATTTCTAACAGCTTTTTCATTTGGAGCACTGACCACACCACCACTAGTGATTGCTACCTATGCACTGCACTGCATTTTCCTCCCTTCTTGTTCTGCTGCCTAAACCAGTTGCCATTACCACATTACTGCACAGGTTGTATACCAGCTCTTCTTTTCTTCTTCCTCTGTTGACCCAACATGTTCCAGTCCTCTAATTTCAGACAATTTTCTTACAAAAAAAGCAAAGAAGCTGAGAGAAATTATAAAAAGAACAAGAATGCAGGTCAGCAGGAACAAATAAAAGCAGCATGTGTCAGCCTTGCAAGAAAAAACAGTCTGCCAAAATTTCTCACTGTGCAGCCTTGACCTTCTTCTCCTCCATTACGTTTTTCAGTACTTGCCCCAAACTTTTGCTGTCACTTCATGCTCTTCCAATTCTCACAGAGGCAATGAGAACTCTCTAAGTCTGCTCCTTCCATACTCCAATTCATATGAAGGGTAGGGATAACAATTTAAGAGCTTGTACTCAAAACGTTTCTGCATTTCAATCCCATGCCCTTACCCCATCAGTGTCTTCATTCCACATCCTGCACCTTCCACTGTTTCCCTCTTCCAAGTCCTCCTTCCTTGTTACAGCTTAAATTCTTTTTCCTCACTCTTATGTCCAAATTCCTTTCCTTTCAGTGACAGTTCCAAAATGCCACTTACCAAAACATTTGTGTAACTCTACACATTTTGTATCCCCAAACTTCTGGAGAAGGGGTCTTAAACCATATACATCTGAAACATTTATTAAACCTTTACCCAACCATGCTGACCAACATACCTGCTGTCTGCTTTGTTTGGACCACACTTAGCTCCACTGTTTGGAAAACATCAGCATAATCCCAGCTTTTATCTTTCTCTAATTAATGTTCATTTTGTAAACAGTACTTCAAAAAAGTAAAATCAACCTGTGTATATATATTTTATGCTTTATAACATCACTCTTAAAGAAGAAGTAGTGTTGGCCAAACACCTTTTGGTGGACAAAATCTTCCAAGGAAAACACGTGCCCAATATACACTCTAAGAATTACTTTACACTAGGCTTCAGCATACACAAGGCATGGCACAGTACAGGTTAAAGAGCTACATTTAATTGTCTTGATCCCTCTTATTGTGAAAGCTGCTTCCTAGAGAAAGGTTTTCCTTAAATATAGAATTGCAAATAAGCAAAAAATTATTTGGCTCAGCAGTTCAGCACTAGTTAACTTGCTAAAGCTTCATTTCTAGGATTAATATGTTTTCAATCCTCTAAAATTAGAAAAGGCAAGAAAAACATCAAGAACCTGCAACAGTTTGCTGAGGTGACCACTGTAACTTGAGCCAGAGGGTGCAAAATAACACTGGAAGAAGAATATTTGTCAAGAACAATGTTTGTGTAAAGTAGACTGCTTTGGAAGGTTTTTTTTTCCCCTAATGACAGAATGGGAGGCTTCTAGTCAAAAACTGCCAGTTCTAATTTGTCCAAGTCTGAACCACCAATGCATCTGGTATTGAAAGCTTTCCTCCAGCCAGCAGAGATTCATGGTCTGTCATGGACACAGGGAAAGGGCAAAATGAGTGATGGTGAAGTCAGTTTAAGAAAGTTCTCATCCTCTCAGTTGTGACAGTGCACCTGTCCATCAAACCACAACAGAAACTGACATCAATCAGATTAAAATACACCACTGTTTAAAACAGTACTTATTTTCAACCTGGGTCTTATTAGCAACATCATTTTCAGGGCTACCCCACAGACAACTTGCAGGACTGAGATAATGATGAAATGCAGCCTAAAAACAAATGGCCAGAAGCAAGCTTCTCAGCCTGGCTTGGCTTGGCTTAACTGTCAAGTACCACACTATCTTTCCATACCTTCAGGACAGCTCACCTCTAAATAAGAAACAGCACCAATACCTGAATTTTAGCTCCACTACAATCACCTGCGATTTCTTCTATCTCTATGGCAGCAAAGAAATCTAGTAGGCAACTGTGCTGCCATCAGAAAGGGCAATCCCCATTCTCTCTCGGGGTCCCATCACACAAAGAATCATAGCAGACTGTATTTCGTTGGATTGACTTTCAGCCACAACATTTTCTCAAATCAGCTCACCTTGCAACTTCACAAATCCAAGTGCAAGCACAAGAGAGGGGACAGAATATACTGCAGAGGGATAGGAAAACCTGACTGTTCTTTTTAATCGTACACCTGCTGGATTGAGTGACCATGGAACCACAGCCTAAAATAAGCCAGTAGGAAAATTTCTTCTTTCAGCACAATATAATTGCACCGTGAACATACTACATATCACAAGTAACAGTTACCTAGAGGGACAACCTTGCACTAAGGAGTAACAAGAGAATACCTAGGTGAGGGAATGCCACTCACTCAAAAACAAAAAAAGTAAGTATTGGTTTAGTACAAAGGCATCTGCATCCAAGACGATATCACTTCAGATGCCAACCCAGAGTTTCACATGCCCAAATCAGATTTTGCCAAGACTGACTGAGAAGACTGGAACACCTTCTGCAACGCTCCAACCACAAAGCACTGCCTGTCAGAGAATATCTCTCAAAGAGATACATCTGTAAGAGTCGCCTTTGTACACCTGCGACAGCAGGAAGAACTCAAAGTACTATCCAGCATCCTATTAAAAAAGTTATCTTCCCACAAATTAAGCGACATTTATGCAATAACACAAACGTGTTAAATGGAGGAAAGCGACTAGTTACATCCTTTGCATTAGCAGATGATAGCATCATCTTTGAGCCTTATCCAAAATGGCTGTAGCCGATAAAAGAGAAATAAAATTATGTAAGGGCAATTAAAGGAAAATCATTAATTAATATGGAAATATATATATATACTTTGGGAGGGAAAGGAGGGCTCGCTAAGAAAACAGGGGGGAAATCTCCCTTCTCTCTCCGCAAAGGGAGAGCCCTGAACCACTGCACTTCTGCAAGGACCCCGCCGCGCCAAGTTCGGGGCCCCGCTACCCCCTGCTCCCGCCCTTCTGTCGGCGGCGACACAGGCTGACCCCCGGTCACAGCCGGTCGGGGCGAGATACCACTGAAGGGAGGCCGGTGCCAGGAAAGACCCCCCCGGCCAAGCCGCGGGAGTCAGCAGCCCCCATCGCTGGGAGCCGCGGAGGCGGAGGGTCCTCCCGCGGCCTGACAGTCCCCGAGGGAGGGAGAAAACCCCGCACCAAGACCCCCGTCAGCGCACGGCAGTAGTTACCCGGCTGCTGCTGCCGCCGTCTCCGTGCTCGCTCCCGCGGCGGCTCCGGTTCCCTCCGGGCCCCGGTCCTCCCGGGGGCGATGGCAACCTTCTGCTGCGGTGCGGCGACGGGGATCGGCGGGAGGTGCCGCGGTGCCCCGACGGAGAGCGGTGGCGGCGCGGCGGGGGACGAGGCGAAGCCGAGCGCGGCGGCGAGGCAGAGNNGGGGGGCGGGGTGAGCCCGGGCCGGGGAGGGGGCGTGGGGCGGGAGGCGTTGCTTGGGGACTCCCGCACAAAATGGCCGGCGCCCGATCCCAGTCACGTGTGGCGGGGAAGGCTGCAGGCTGGTGGGAGGCAAGTGCTGCCGCCGTGCTCGGCGGTGCGAGGCGTCGCTTCCTCCCTCTCTTCCTGCGCATGGTTCCCGGCGAGCGTGAGCGGGACACGTTTGGGTGCGCGCAGGTGTGCGCTCCATCCTGTTTGTCTCTCCTCCGAGGTTTCCCGCTGCGCCGCCCCTCTCAACCCGCCCGGTTGGGGGGGCGAAGGTGGTGGAAAGGGGTAGAGGGAGAGCGGGAACTTCGTCTAGGCGGCTGGGGAGGCCGTGGGTCTTCTCGCGCTCACGGAGGCCATGGGGAGATGCCGATGGGAGGGGCGTGAGGTAGTGAGCCTTGCCATAACTTGGTGAGCCAGCGGCGACAGCGTTTTCTAGGTTGAAGCTAAAAACGAGGGCTTTGTTTTTTTCCCCCTGCACTCTGCTGTGAAGCTTGCCAGTATGGGAGTTTTCCTTAAGCTCTCCTTCAGGAGCAGTCCGTGTCTGCTGCATAAGGCGATGTTGAGCCAGAGCGTCTAGCTCAGAAGATTTCTGAACAGATTTCCTTGCTATGACTGCCAGGAGCTGGGATGGCTTGATAGGAATCGCTTTCTGCTTCTTCCCTTTCCTCACCTGAGCACCTGCTGCCGAAAATGCTTAGTGCAAGCGAGTGTGATAGTTTCGATTCTCTTAAGTGAAGCGTGAAACTTTTCTCATATTTCATGCTGAGAGCCGTCCCTGTTGAGGAGGAGAGTTTTCAATTATCTGAAATGAGCTAGCAGTAGAAAGGAATAAATGCAGGGAAATTAAAGTTCTGATAAAATTCTCCATTTACCGAGTTCCTGAGCCTTTATATTTTGTTTAGAAGATGGGAGAAGTTTCATGCATTAGATTTGGGTTTTATTATTGACTGGAAGACATTTGAGGGCTTACATTTGAAGACTCAAGTCAGTTTTTGCAGACTCGGATGAAATTTTGCCTGTTATTTGGGAATGTATTTGCTAGAACTTAATATGCCTTTTGAAGCATACTACTTAAGAGCTGTGACAACAAAGAGCAGCAGGTTGGTGGGAGAGGGTCCACCTTGTAGTATAAGATATTTCTGCTGGGAGTGATTGAGTAGAATTGTGTGTTAAAACTAACTGCCCCACCTAGACGTTTTCTGAATGAGTGCACCACTACACAGGCTCAGGAAATATGCTCAGTTATACCAGTCATCAAAATAAACATCAGCTATATAAAGACTCTCTTATTTCCTGTACACTTCTCCCCCTCCTCTCCTAAGGCTGATAATGTTCATCAGTGACCTTACTTAAAAACACCCTGGGATAAGAACTTAATCTTTGAAGGTGCTCAGCAGACTGTGTGACTGCTTCTGGTGGAAGAAAAATGCAATGATGCTGGAGGCGATGGATCCTCAAATCTGTTCAGCTAACTACCCTAAGCAGCAAATTCAGTGACATTTGGAGAGGCACAGAGAAGTGCTTTACAATAACTACAAAACTGATAGATATATAGGAATTTCCCCTCTAGTTTTGTAGTGTAGATCACATCCAAATAGTTTATCACTATAAGGTATATAGTATTGTTCCAAATGTGTTCTTTTCCTTCATTGAAATGAAAACTACTTTTTCATGTGTTAATGTCAGGTGTCTGTGTGTAGAGTACTCAGTTTCACCAACTCAAGTAATTACAAACAGCAAGAGAGAGAAAGAGGACTTGTTTGGGTTTGGACACCTTTTCCATGTTACTTTGGTTTTTAAAAATGATTTTAAACCATAGTTTGTTTTCAAAACAGTCAAGAGTAAATAAGCCCAAGAAACCCTGCTTTTTTTTCCTATCCAAATTTTTATAAACATATGCATATATCTAAAAGCTTTGCAAAATACCAGAATCTGAAAATATTTTCTAACTTCTTTTTGCCTTGTATCCAAAGGAGGTCTACAGGAGATGTCCTGGTGGTTTCTGGTGATAGTAAAAGAGCAGTGCAGAGCAGTTTAAAACATAAGACCTCAACTATTATGTTTTTATCTTGCATCTGAATCGGGACTAGATTCAGGAGCATGAGAAAACCATGCAGCACTCCCTCTCATGTTCAATGATTACACTACTAGTAAGAAAGACAATGCCTGTTTTCATGACAAAATAAGTGTTCTTATGAAAAGGTGCAGTAGAAGATATGCCTCTGGCTTCTGAACTTTGCATTCTTTTTTTTCCACTGGAAAACAGGGAAAAATATGTATGTTGTGTCTTCAGGAAGAAGGTTGGACTAAGACAAGTATTCAAGCTTTCCTTGGTCATGATGTCATGGAATTTAAGGATGATTCAGCTGATAGCAGAGCTCTGGCTGGGAGCACAGAAAATGCATCCAAGCAGGCAATTGGTTTCAGAGATTTTACATCTATAATTACAAGGCTGATATTTCTGAATTAAAGGCTTGTCTAGGCTGGCTTCTGTTTCAGCTCAATATTTACTTCCAGCTGGGAAGTGGAATGGGCATGCAGCCTACACTCATTCTCTGACTCCAAGTCCTGGGAGGGGTATTAAGTAATCTGTTACAAAATTAACTTGGATAATAGACAGTGAATAAAATCTGAGTTGCATTGGCCTGTGGGGGTGGATTAGATTAAACCTGATGTTGGGTTTGGGTTTTTTTCCATTTTGAATGCTCTGATTTTTTTGATAACTATCAGGTGTATGATTATTTATAGTGCATGAGGTACTTTGTTAGCAATATGCCCACAAGCCTGTACTCCACATGGCACTCATCTTAAATCAGTCAAATACATAGCAGTAAATGTCACCAGCAGCAGGATTTAGGAAGAGGGGAAATAGCCAAAAGGAAGCACCAAAAGAGGAATGTCTATTTAGGTTTATGCTGTGTTACCATGTAAATGTACTTATGCAGAGCAGGCACTGGTGGTTTCAGGTCAGTTAGGGTGGGTTGGTATTCTCCTAGGGTTCCTTTTTCTTTAATACCCTTTAAGTTTGTTTTCCCATGTGAGTGTAGATAGGTCTGCAGCAAAAAGGGATCTGTGGCCTCTGAAAGCCATCCATCTTTTGCTGAAGTGGAAAAGTTCATGGTTTTGAACATGAAGAGGTTAAGAGAGATGAGCAAGCAGAATGCAGCACATGAAAAAGGAGAATGCTAGAACTCAGTGTGGCTGAAAAAGCTCAGAGTGGTTAGCAAGAGAGGATGGTCTTTGGCCTGATAGTTGAGTATTTGAGAACTTTTCTGGTATCTAACTTTGGGGAAGTGGTTCTTTGGTTGGTTGTGGTGGGGGGGTTTTTTGTGTTTTGAGAGAAGATATCAGAACCATGAAATCTGAAACTTTCACTTGTGTGCAGCTCATGCTTCAACCTCACACATCCTCTATTTGTTGTCTTGAGAGTTCGCTACTTTCACAGCATTTTGGGGGAAGAAACCTTCCTTGAGCTAAGAGGACATAAAACTTATTACTAAGGCCTCTCCAGGAAAGTTTATTCTAGGAGCCTTTGAATGACTCACAGGAGAAAGACTGGACTGGCCAAAAATACCATGTATGGTATGGGTAGCTGGCTTGACTGTGAAAAGGCAGCACTGCCACCTGGCCACAGAGGCAAAGGTTATTTTCAGGGCTGTGAGAAATCAGAATCTTCAGACTCCAATTAAACAAGGAGATGTATATAGAGAGATTTAGGAACACTACATTCTCCTCCTGTTACTTTCAGGGAAACTGTGATTAGAGGGTACTGTGGCCTCCAAGCTGTTGCTCTTATCTCTGCTGTTTCACACTCCCTGAGCCAGACCACTCTTGTTTTCTCAGACAGGAGTGTTACTGATATTTTCCTGCCTTGGCACCCCACTGTTGCAGGGGTAATTGGGAGGTTCCCTTTTAACTCACTTAAATCACTTGTTATGGAATCCTAGTTTAAGAATCTGCTAGCTGTGGAATGCATGAATTATAGCTCATCTGATAAAGGCAGTAATGCAGTTTTTTGAAGTAAAGAATTTGACAAAGCTTAAATGAATTTGATAAATTTAGCAAAATCAACAAAGGTTATTCAAGGTTTGATTTGATGGCAAGGTCACTATGTTACTATAAAGTAAATTGATTAACACCACTGGAGTAAAATATTCATGCAAATATATGTATATATACACAGTGGAAGTGATTTGGAGTTATACTAAGGTGGTTTTCACAGGGACTGGGAATAGAAGGGGTAAGGTGGCTCTCCTGTTGAGTTACCAGGTTTTCAGAATAGACCCCTTGGCTCTCAACTCCTCCTCAAGAGAGGAGTCTGGGTGTGGCTAGATCCATTCTTAGGCTGATCAACAGTTTATGACTAAGAATATTGGGGGAAATTGGGAATGTAAGAGATAAAGGTAATCCTCCTGTTTGGTCATGAGGTTAAGAATAGACCTCCATGCTGTCTGAACTTCTGCAGAGAATAAAGTTAGATATATCCATTGTCCCAGAACTGGTCAACAATTTATGCTGGGAAGAGCATAGTGCAGTAAGTCAATTGAATCACAATGGGGTGTAACATGGGGTTAAGCACTCCAGGAGAAACACTCCATGTTAGAGACCATTCAAGGAGGGTTTCCCACCAAAGATGCTCTCTGTCTTTCTTTACTCTTTCTAGGATGTGGTGTATTTCTTCTAAATCATGATTGACAGTAATTAGAGTTTTCTCTCTGTTGTCCCAAATTTGTTTCAACAATTAATTGAGGTCATTGTATTGCAGCAGTTCTCTCACCAGTGTGAGGTTCATTCCAGTAGGAGTAGGTAGTAAATCTTGGTACGTGGTGTAGCTGCAGCTCATAGGTTGTAATGGGAGCTGAATAATTGCAGTCAGAGCTTACAATTTTTTTGTAAAATTACTAATAAACATTACAAGTTTCAGTGGCTATTTGTCTTTACTGTGGTGTTGCCTACTAATATAACATTGCATAAGGTTCTCATACAGACACATCCACTTCCAATATAAATTAATACAGCTTCAGGAGTTTCATTGGGATGTATTTCAAAATGCAAATGTTCTGCTTGCTGTCATTGTCTTGAGCCTTCATGGTATTACCTTCACAAATAAATCCCTGTTGTTCTTGTATGATGCAAACATCAACAATTTGCCATTTGTTCTTATTTTGTTGGGCCTGTACTCAGTGTTCCGAGGGATATAGTCCCATTGTGATTTATTTATTCATAGTGCAATGATACGGAATATACCCAGCCCTCCTGGAACCAGGGTTGCAATGCGTCCTCCCGTCCCGCAGAGGGCGCACAGGGCGGCCCTGCTCCCTCTCTTTCCTCCTACGGTGAGCGCGAAGGCGGGGGGGCAGGTTGAGCCGAGGTACGGCGGCGGTCGAGGGTCAAGGGTCGTCGTGCGGCAGGGGCGCGGGGACGGATTGGTGGCACCATTGCGCGCCGCCCTAGTGGAAGTGGCCGAGGCGGGGTAGTCCCCAGGAGGTTCCGCACGCTGCAGGCGCTGTGCTGGCAGCTCCGCCTGTCCCGTAGCCCAGAGAGCCGGTCGCCAGGGCTTCTCCTCACGCAGGGCTGTAGCGGCGCAGGCCGGGATAATAGGGCCCAGTCCTCCGGCTCTGGGGTTGCAGTGCCCTGTTCTGAGTGCCGAGCGCAGCCCTCCGCTGAGCCTGTAGGTTTCAGTCGGCCCCAGGCTGGAGTTGGGCCAGCTGCTGCGAACAAAAGTGGCTGCAAAGCTGAGGTCTTCCCAGGTGTGCTTTAGTGCGTGGGACGGCACTCAGGGCCAGAGTCCTGCTGGTTCCCTTGTCCAGCGTAGCTTGGAGATACTGCTTGTTTCTCTGGATGGACACCGGCATCCTCCCTTGCGATTGAGAGGAACTGAATGTTGTCCCAGGTTCTTTACCTGATGTGCAAATACCAATCGACACACAAGAGTCTAGATACTTGTTTTATTCCAGTTCTGTGCTGAAAAGGGTCCTATGTGATAAAGGTGGTAATTTGCAAAGCTAACGCACCTTTTGAGAAATAAGCAAGGTCTTACATAAAAAATGACAAATGAGAAACTACAGGAAATGGTTACTCCTTGTTATTCTTTAACTTTACTTATGAAGACAGAAATTGCTTTTCTGTTATCTCCAGACCTCAGCTATCGTTGTTTGAAATTAGTTCAGCACCACCAAAGTTTGACATCGTCCCCATCCCCCCCTTTATCCCCCTCCCACAAGCCCACCTTGAATTTTTGTGACTGTTAATGTTTTTGTTTTTCAACGTTGCATGCTGTCTTAAGGAGTGCCATTATGGGAATTGTCTTGAAGATGGAAATGTAACTGATAGATTATTGTTTAAGCAGCTCAAGTATTTTTCACGGTTATCAATAGAAAGGCAAATGCTTCCTATGTTAGTTTCAAAGGATAAACTGCCCATGCGGAAACAAAAGCCAGTCTGGAAATATGTAGCAAGCTTTGCATTCCCAGAGCATTGAAGTCCCAGGGTGACTTAAGAGGACAAACAACATAATGTATTTTAAGCTGGAGTTTGATCATTTTGTAGATGATATAGCAAGTGCGCAATAGCCTGGACTATGTGACCCAGGAAGTTACTCCTAGCTCTATGTTCATATCACAGTCTACTTCAGACTGCAGCTGTACTTTTTTGTTTTATACCTCATGCTGTTTTTTCTATCTTAGGAGATCCTGTCACTTGCATTCAATTCCCAAAAAAGATGGAGAACATCCTGGCTGGTTTGTGTGGGACCAGCCCAGAAGATCCAGTCCCTGTGTGGGTTCGTGGCAGCATTGGCCATTGCTTTAATCAGCTGATGTTAAATGTGATTCCTCATGTGATATTTGCAGCAGTCAGTGCCTGCTTCCTTGGCACTCCAAGGTATGACAACTAACTTGTCTAGCTCTTGATTATTATGTAGGACTGGGGGTGGGTTGGAAAGGCTGGAAATGAGATCTTCCTGTAATGAGCTGAACATGTTATTAGAGAAGGACACAGTATTATACTATTCTATTTGTCAGCATCTGTCCTAATTCAAGGGTATGGTGTACAGCTCTGGTCCCTCCATTGCAGATAGAAATCCAGAAAGAATAGAGATGGCAGTGAGCATAAAATTGCAGAAAATAATTCAAAAGAATTTCAGTAAATGAGGACTGGGAAAACTGGGAGTCTTCTGGGGAAGGATGTAAATCCAAGGTGGCGTGGATATATAAGGTAACAAGCAGTTCAGAGAAACCAACATTTGTTTTTCTGTTTATGTGTCTGAAATTTGTGAACATGGCTACATTCCCTGATACTGGAAGGCCACAAATGATAATGAATCAAGTGATAATGAACTATTTTGTTAGGCAATAGATCATAGACTTTACATACACAGCATCACTGAAACCAACAGTGATAAAAATGTTTCTAGACAAAATATCACAGATAAGAGAAATCAAGGGTCAGAGATGTGACACACATAGTTTGATCCTCCAGATTTTGTGTTAAAAAGGTTAAAGACTTTTATTTTTGTTAACCCTTGGATTCTGAATTGACCACAAAAGATCACAGTTTGCAAACAAATTTCTATGAAGAAATGCTATTCTTTGGTAACATCTGAATCTCTAGTATTGATCAGATACTGGGATGTATTGACCTGATGTGGTTTAACAATGTCTAGAGTCTGAAGAATTACAAATCTAGGGAGGTGAAGCCAGGAGGTTAAGTAAGAGTGAACAGGTAAAGTGAGGAAGAGAGGAGGAAGAAGGAAGAGTACTGACTGAGCAGTGATGGAATTTCAGCTGTAAATTTTTTCTCTGCTCTTTCCTCCTCTAGATCTGTCTCCAGGGTGCATTGCAGGCCAAGCTGGCAATGCAGAATCGCTGCCTCCTTCATACTTGCTGGCCTATTCCTTGCTGATATCATCCCAGCCTTCATTTCTCAGCAGGAGCTGGGCCCTGTGTACCTGGAACTGCTGGCAAATGGCACTGCCGCCCTGACGTGGCTCACCCATGGCCTCGCTCTTCTCATGCTCTTCAGGTCCATTCATGGCTCTACCAAGGGCCCTGTGATCCTGACTCTCCTTGCACTCTTACCCCTACCTTCCTTTGTCATCACACTGTTGTGGTACTTCCAAAGCAGGATAGCTTGGTCCCCTGGCCACCCTGCTGTGTCCTCCAGGTTCGCCATTCTCTGTCTGCAGCTGGCCTCTCTGCTTGTGTATGTGGTCGGCTACCTCTTGCCCACTGCTGGCAGGCAAGACTTCCTTTCCATCAATTCCTCCAGGCAACAAGACCAGGTCATTTCAGAGCCAGGGATCCCAGTGCCTGAGCAGCAGAGAGTGGCAGAAGATGATGAGAGCTGGCTTTCACGTTTCTTTTACATTTGGATGAACCCTCTTATGAAACGTGGCTATCAGGGGAAGCTGAACCAACCACAGGATGTCCTTCTGCTTCCTCGCCAGCTGCAGGCTGCCAAGGTCTGTGATCAGTTCTACTCTTGCTGGCAGAAGAAGGCAGCTCTGCACCAAGTGGAGGAGGAGACAGTGTCTCTTACTGACCCAATCATTGCTGAAGGAGATGGGAATAGTGATGCCCTGGACAGCTTGCACCATGCTCAGGAGACCGTGCGACTCTTCTCAGTCCTCCATGCAGCATTTGGGCTTCGTTTCTACTCCCTTGGACTTCTCAGGCTGGCTGGCAGCCTGCTGAGTTTCTCAGGTCCTCTGCTTCTGAACCTGCTGGTGAACTTCATGGAGGCACAGCAGGAGCCCCTGAGCCATGGAGTGCTCTATGCCCTCGGGCTCTTTGCTGGCTCCTTCCTGGGTGCTGTCTTGCGTAGCCAGTTCAGCTACGAGGTGAACAAGGTGATGCTGATGGTGCGAGCCGCCGTCATCTCTGCCATCTACCGCAAGGCTCTGCGTGTCAGCAGCACCAGCCTTGCGCGCTTCACCGTGGGGGAGATCGTCAACTTCATGAGCACAGACACCAGTCGGTTGGTCAACTTCTGCCTCAGCTTCCATGAAGTGTGGAGCCTGCCTTTCCAGTTTGCCATTACCCTCTACCTCCTCTATCAGCAAGTGGGTATAGCCTTTCTGGGAGGCTTAGCCCTGGCCCTGCTGCTTGTGCCCATCAATAAGGTTATAGCTAACCGCATCTTGATGAACAACCGCGAGATGCTGAAACACAAGGATGCACGAGTCAAGGTGAGGGGCAGCTAATGGTTCTCAGAGTTTATTGCTATTTTTTTCTCCCTGTTTGTCCCTAGAATGTTGACTTTTTGGCCATTTGTCATGATCCAAAGCAGCTTGAGTCACAGCTGTTGGGGTGAAATGCTAGAGGGGTCACACACAGGTTGCACACTTGGTTCAAAAGTATCTCAGGTGTTGCAGTTTCACCACCCACAAAACAGTGAACCTCTGATGCTTGTCTTTCCCTTGGGCTAAATCAGGTTCCCTTGCAGTTTTCTGTGTGTTGGAATTAAGGTAGGACTCCTGATTGCTTCTTCTAAAGGTGCTTCCACCCTATTACTGCACTAATGCCATTAGTGGCAAGATAGCTTGCAGTCTGGATACAGACTAGCCGTGTCATGGCAGCACTGGCCCTGAGAGTTGGGTGTTACTATCTCAAGGTGCTGTCAGGCCAAAGTGGGTAAATGGCATCCAGGCTGGAGCTCGTAATTCCACACATACCTTCACCTGTGTGGCACATCCTTCAGCTGGGAAGTGGTGTATTAGTTTACCATTTCCTGAGCTGTACACAGCACAGGTGGCTGAGGAAGCTGGTGGAATGAGTGAGAGCAGAGTTCCCAGCGACTGCCACTTGAGTTTGTCTTTATTAGTAATAGATGGTTCCTAGTATCCCTAGCCTGTCCCTTAGCAGGAGGCAACTACAAACCTAGCCCCAGCCCAGATGCCTACCTAGCATTTTGTGTATTAGGCAGACAGAGGTTGCTCTATGTGCTTTTCCTCTTCAACTGCAGCTCATGACAGAGTTCCTACGTGGCATTCGTGTGATCAAGTTTTACACCTGGGAGAAGCACTTCAGCACCAGGATAAACGCCTGCCGGGCTAAAGAGCTGCAGAAGTTAAGAGCCATCAAGTACTTGGATGCTCTCTGCGTGTATCTGTGGGCAGCACTGCCTGTTGTTGTTTCCATTGTCATCTTCATCACCTATGTCCTGTTGGGTCACCAGCTCACTGCCACGAAGGTGAGTAGGTAGTAGGGAGACCTCCAACCTTGTAGGGGACAATCTACAGTGGAGCTGCAGTTCTGAGGCATATTGTCTGGGGAGTAAACCCAGCCTGTCTCCCTGCAGCTCTTCAGGCTCTCACTGGTGAAGCTCTTTGCAGGATACTAGATGCAAGAGAGATACTGCCTTCAAGTCATGACTGTTTCTTTACCCATGCAGGTGTTCACAGCATTGGCCCTTGTTGGGATGCTTATTGTCCCCCTCAATGGCTTTCCATGGGTGTTGAATGGGACCTTGGAAGCCAAAGTTTCCCTGGATCGAATCCAGCGTTTCCTTGAACTTGTGGACCAGGACCTGGAAGCTTATTATGCCCTAGGTAATGGCAAAGAGTGCTGCTGGGCTTGGGACCCTGAGCAGGGTTTGGAGCAGAGAGCTGAGGTTGGAGGCCTAGGACAGTACTGGAGGGTAACTTGCTGTCGCCCCATGATTCAAGAGGTTTGGTTGTCAGAGACAGGGTGAAGGCACTTAATTTCTGTGTGTTGCAGGAGAGAGAGGGAAGGAGTGGTTCTCCTTTAAATCACTTGTTGCAGAATCCTGGCTTAGGGTTCTGCTGGCTGTGGAATGAGTGAAATGCATTTGGCCCAATATAGGAAGGCAGCAATGTGTTTATTGAGGTAGATAATTTAACAAAGCTTAAATGAATTTGATAGAATTTAGCCAAGTTTAGCAAAGGTTAAACAAGGTTCAATTTGATGGCAAGGTTCACTACATGACTTACTAAAAAGGCAAACTGATTTGCCTATAGTAGGACTAGAATGATTGTGTGAGAAATAGACAGAGGAAAAATGACTTGGAGTTGGGCTAGGATGATTTTCATAGAAACTGGGAGTAAAGGTGGCCTTCATTCCCAGTTAAAGATCCTTTGACACTGGAGCCATCAACAACTTTGGCCTTGCTTGGCAGAAAGGCTTGAGTGGTGCCCCTGTGCCCCTCTCCTGAGCCATCTAGGCTCCCTTTCTCTCTTTCCTTGCCTTTTGCCAGCTACTTGCCATTCTTTTACCTTCAACAATAATCAAACCAGGTTATCCTTAATGTGTCTCCCTGGCAGCCAGCAGCTTATCATGTGTGTCTGATGGAAGCCGGAGGCTGGAGGATTGAAGAAAGGGAGGTAAAAGTTTAAGGACAAGTCAGCAGGCAAGCATCTCATTGTGTGATTTGGTCCAGGGCACTATGGCAGTGCCCTGTCTGTGGTCTCATCCAGCTGGGAACAAAGCTGATAGTACTTGTGATGCCAAGTGTCTTCATTTTCTGGCCTTCTTGTAGTAGTGCAATGCTGTGTTGCTTTTCTGTTGCAGATAGCCCTTCAGATACAGTTACTGCTGTGGAGATGCGATGTGCAGCCTTCTCATGGGTGCCAGTTGAGGAGGAAAGTGCCAGGCAGCCCTCATCTGCAGGCACTCTGCAACTGCACATTGAGAACCTGTCAGTGAGGAAGGTGAGCAAGGTGGCATGTTTTCCTGGTCTTAGGAGGCATGCATCAAAATCTTTTCTTGGTCGAGAGGCACAGGACACATGTCACATCTCTCAAAGCCGAAGGGTGCTGGAGCAGATCCAGACATGGCTTACAGACAAGAGATGAACCAAGTCTCTCTGCTTTCTACCACTGCTGCAAGAGAGGACTGGTTAGGGGACACAGCTGGGCTCCAGAGTTAACACTCCTTGCAGACTTGTATCTTTCTGTATCAGGAGTCTGGTTTACTTAACAATGGTACCCGGTTCTGTTGCTTGAGATAGTCCTAGGTTAAGACAGCAGTCAGCTTTCTTAAGGTGTCATGAGGATGGGGCCAGTCTTTTTTCATTGGTGCCCAGTGACAGGACAAGAGGTAACAGGCACAAACTGGGATATAGGAAGTTCCAGCTAAATATAAGAAGGAACTTCTTTACTTTGAGGGTGCTGGAGCACTGGAACAGGTTGCCTAGGGAGGTGGTGGAGTCTCCATCTCTGGAGACATTCCAAACCTGCCTGGACACCATCCTGTGCAACCTGCTGTAGGTGAACCTGCTCTGACAGGAGTGATGGACTAGATGATGTAGAGAGGTCCTTTCCAACCCCTAACATTCTGTGATTCTCTGATTCTTATAGGCTCTGTGTGGCTCAAGAGATCTGGACAAGCCACCCTGTATTAGCATGTCAGGTTGCTCCTTTTCATTTCCCTTTACAGGGGATGCTCCTAGGGGTTGTTGGAAAGGTCGGCTCTGGCAAGAGCTCTCTGCTTGCAGCCATCACTGGAGAGCTGATTAAGTAAGTAGTCTAAAGACTTCTCCCTACCTGTTCCCTCCATGCCATGGCAGGCATGGACTACCCAGTGCTACCCCATTATTTGTAGGCCATTTTGATCTATCAATAGTTCTCCCTTGATACCCTTTCCACCCACTTTTGGTGTTCTTGCAGACAAGGTGGACGAGTGTATGTTTGGGACCTGGAACAAGGATTTGGCCTGGCCACACAGGAGCCTTGGATCCAGTTTACCACTGTCCGTGAGAACATCCTCTTTGGGCAGGAGTATGATGCCAGGCTGTATGAGGAGGTGATAGAAGCCTGTGCCCTCACTGATGACCTGAGTGTGAGTGCCTACATTATAAACCTGCCTCAGCTGCCTTGGCCAGCTTTAGCATCCAGCCTGAGCAGTTCTCATTCTTTCAGGCTTTTGCAATGTTCCAGTCACACAGCATTAGTCTGATTACCAGTTCCAGACCATACCTGGCCCCACAGATCTTTAAGGTGTAAAGGCACTTGGCAGCACTTTGGATGGTTTCTTCTGCTGCTGAGCCAAAAGCTCTTGATCCTGGGGAAGGGAAATGTTCTTGCAGAGCTGATGACTGCCAGGTTTTTCAGGCAGAATTTATCAGCAGGTGATGCTTTTTTTGGATCAGAAGGAACTTCCCTGGGATCTGGAAGGGCTGAGTCTGTGGTCCTCCTGTCAGGAATAACTCATATTCTAGGTTTGAGGCTTATGGTTGTATTAGCCAGTAAACTTGACTTGCCTTCTCCCAGTTTATAGCCTGATGCATGATTTTCTGAAGTGCCAAGCACTAGGGGCTTCTGTTTGCTTTGGCAAGAGCTATGAATACTCTCTAGAGGCAAGATATTTATTTGAGAAGTAGTAGACTATGCCTGTGGTACCAAATTAAGAGGAAACTGTTTCCAGCTACTGAAATTCTATAGCTTCTCCTGCTAAATGTTTTGGATGGGCCCTGGCATGATTTTGATGCAGGCACAGATCTTGCTCTCCCAGAAAATTCCCAGGTGCAGTTTCAGAGTTCTCTCAGACCAGAAGTTGTTCTCAGTGGGTAGTTCAGATATGGCCATCCTCTTCTGGAGTGTAAGAGAGTTTAGTTGCATGAATGCCAAGCTTGCCAATTGTCTACAGAACCAGTGTAAAACTGTTCCATTGTTTCATTTTTGTTAAGGTATCATCATAAGAAATTATTGCCAGAGGTAGGAGAGGGACCCCAGTGTTCTGATTTTGGGTCCCCCAGTAGTTTCCTCTCCCTTCTAAATGGATTTTCTTGAATGTTTCAGGTTTTACCAGCAGGTGACCAGACAGAAGTTGGTGAAAATGGTGTGACACTCAGTGGGGGGCAGAAGGCTCGAATAGCCCTTGCCAGAGCTGTTTACCAGGTAAATAGCAAAGGAGTCGTGGCTGTGGCAGGTGATGCCCACTGCCAAGTCATATGTAAAGAAACTGGAAGAACCTGGCTGTACTGTGTGCTCTGGCAGCATGTCTTAAACTGCATCCTGCTGACCTAAAGGTGCTGGTGGTGTGCCACACAGAGGTGCTTGCACTTTTCTCTGGCAATGCCAGCAGCTGTAGCCTTGTCTTTTGTGTCTCTCTCAGGACAAAGAGCTTTACCTCCTTGATGATCCTCTGGCTGCTGTAGATGCAGATGTAGCCAACCATCTTATGCAGAAATGTATTCTTGGAGTTCTCAAACACAAGACCAGGATCCTTTGCACCCACAGGACAGAGTTTTTGGAGAAGGCTGATGTCTTGTTGTTGCTAGACAATGGCAGGATAGTTAAGACAGGTACACTGGCTGTCTTCTCAGCCATCCATTTGTGCTTGTGTGCCAGTCTTGGAATGGCTGGAGCAAAGATGGGTGTAAAGAAGTAGGATTAATTGTGAGGAACCTAATGGTAAAGAGCTTGAGGATACTGCATGTGGGCAAAGATGGGGTGGAAGGGAGTGTGAAGAGGCATAGATTAAACAGGACAGTTCTAGAAGTGGGAAGTTGATAAGGCAGAAGGCTATAGCAGATTGTATGAAGCAAGGGCTTCAAGGATACAGGTACTGTGAGAGAAAAGAGAGTATGTTATGAGAGAACAGAATGGGGTCGTTTTGTAGCAAGAGGCAGCAGGTAGCTGGCATCTGTTCCTCATGGACTCTGAAGCATTTACATGTCTCTCTTCACAGGCACACCAGCTGATATCCTGCCACTTGTGGAAGCCTTCCCCAAGTTCAAGGATGTGGACAAGAGGCGGAAGGATAAAGGTCTATACCTGGCGAGCTTGTGGGTGGCTGAGAGAGCAGAGCTCAGCTGACCACCCAGAACCTGTACCTGATGGCTGCTGGCCTTAGAGCAGAGCTCCCACCACCTTGCTCTGCTGTGACAGTGCTGATCTGTGGGTGGTGTGTTCCTAGAGGGAGAGGAGGCCTGTGTATTGCATACTGGTCTTGATCAGTGTTTGAATCCGTTGTTCCACTTGTGGTACAGCTTTGGATGCGGGTCTGCCAGGATTGGTGCCCCTATCTTGAAAGAGGAGAGAGAAGGGAAGAAAAGTGTCCCTTATACCCTAGGCTTGCTCTGTTCACAGCAAGGAGCAGCTACAGGAGGAACTTAGGTCACACTGACCTTTGCTTTTGCCTCCATTTCCACAGCTCCTGATGAACAGAGCCAAGAAGAGGCCATAGAGACAGAGGCAGAAGAGTTAACTCAGAACAGCCATCTCATCCACAAGGAGGAAGAGAAGAAGGAAGGGGCAGTGGCTTTTCAGGTGTATAAGGCATATTGGCTGGCAATGGGCAGCTGCTTGGCATTATTCATCCTCTTCTCTCTGCTCCTGATGCAAGGTGAGGCAGTGGCCTAGCACCACGTCTCTTTTTAGATATCACTCTCCTCTCATTCTCTGATTGTGTGGAGTCTAGGGAAGAAAAGAGGCCAGGGTTTAGTTGCTCTCTCTGCAGCAGGAAGACCCTTTTTCTTTTCCTCAAACTAAAGTAGCACAGCTGAGAGGGGGTACATGTGGGAACAGGATCTGGCATATCCCTGTCACAGTTGCATGTCTGCTCCTCCTGTTGCAGTGCCCTGTTGCTGCTGTGCCTCAAGGCTGTGCCCTTTCTGAGTGGAGAAGGAAGGCAGGTGAAGACTAGACTAGGCAGCAAGACAATAACAAAAGTTGCCCAGCAGCTTCCCATCCAGCTTTTCTGTTTCATATTTGATGATTTGAAGGTTGAATCCCTCTTTATGCAATCTGTCTTCCTCTGTAGCATCCAGAAATATCTCAGATTGGTGGTTGTCACACTGGATCTCCAGCATATCCCAGACATCAAATACTTCTGTGATGGCCTGTTCAGTTTCTCCACCTTCCCCAGAGCTGCTTCTCTTCTCTGCTGTAAGGCCTGTGTAAGTGAATCTGGTCAGAAGATGACAAAGGAAGCTAGAAACACACTCCTGTTTTGCTCTTAAGTGCATTTCCTGTGAAGATCTTTGAGAGTAGGGGTAAACTACCACCCTGCTGGAGGGGATCTGTGTGGCTGCTTTGACAAAGAAAGAGAATTGAGATCTCTGACTTGATGGAGGTGACCAAAGGGCTTCTGCCTGGGACTGATTGGAAGACCCCTAAATGTGTAGTAATCAGAGTTGTTTGTCCCAGCATGCAAAGGGTGTGGTCTCTTGTGGGTCTATTGGTATTGTAGTGTCTTGGTTTCCTCTTGCATATGCTTCTGGGTTCTTAGGCCCTGTCTGTGAGCTTACTGTCTTGAGGACCCTGACAGATTTGTAATCTTCTTATTCTGTGTTCCAGTTTCCCCATTCAAGCTCTGGACACCACCTCAATCCCTTCCAATGGCTCAATGGATGTGGATTTCTACCTGATAGTTTATGGGAGCATTGCAGGGGCAAACTCCCTCTTCACTATTCTTCGGGCCTTCCTCTTTGCTTATGGCGCTATCCGTGCTGCCACTGTTATTCACAACCGGCTGCTCCAGAGGGTTCTAAAGGTAATGACCAGGAACTCCAGGGCAGACTGGGGCTCCTGCAAGTGGAGGTGGATTAGGGTTTCTGCTGGTATTAGCTGATAAGCTCCACATGGGACTATGTCCAAAAGGGCTGCACCACAGCCAATGAGCTGGGGTTTAAAATGTGTCCTGTAAGGCTTGTTCCATTTGATAAAGGGATGTTTTATGGCTACGACCTGCATCTCTTCACTTGTTAGGCTTTGGTATACAGCCAAGATGAGAAAGTTGAATCAAAGTAGCTTTTGCAGGATCATGAGCTCAGATTCAGATGAGATTGGAAGGGGTCATTAAGCAAGATTTAGGGCTGATGCTTGCATGTGCCAGTTAACTTTCTTTAGGATTTGGGCTTCCCTGGATCCTCAGGCTGGAGTTAGGATTAGAGGGCTGTCTCACTGGCTACTGGTGGGCCAGTATGAGACCTGAGTGACTGCTATCTGGGTCACTGTCTGCCACTGGCTGCAGAAGGGCTCCTTCCTTTTACCATGTGAACTTGTTTGGCTGCAAGTGGATGCTGGAGTTAGAATCTGAGATTTCCTCTCCGTCTGAGGAAAGGAATGGGGTTGTGGTGGCCACTGCTTTGTGACCTTATCTACTTCCCTTGGTGCTGCTCTCCTGGGCACTGTTCTGTGGCTGGATCTTGCCGCAGCTGACTGGCTTTTACTTCCTGGTTCCCTTGTTCCCAGGCCACCGTCAACTTCTTCGACACCACACCAACAGGCCGGATCCTGAACCGCTTCTCCTCAGACCTGTACTGCGTGGATGACAGCCTGCCATTTGTTCTCAACATCTTCCTGGCCAACATCTATGGGCTTTTGGGCATGCTGGTGATAATTACCTATGGCCTTCCTTGGATTGGTCTGATCTTACTCCCTCTGGCTGCCCTCTACTTCTCCATCCAGCGCTATTACCGACACACATCCCGGGAGCTCAAGCGCCTTTGTGGTGTCAGTCTGTCTCCCATTTACACTCACTTCTCAGAGACCCTTTCAGGACTGAGCAGCATCAGAGCCATGCGAGCAACACAGAGGTGAGTGGAAAGGAGCACCCAAAGAGCCAGAGCTTTGGCTTTATAGACAAGGGCTTTTCTGATATGGGGTTGGTTATAGGGTAACATAACTGCCCCTGATCTGTGGCAGTAGGAATGGAAGATGTGTGGTGCAAACCTCTGTTGTGTGCCTGCCAGGTTTGAGTTGGAGAATCAACAGTGCCTGGAGGAGAACCAGCGCTGCCTCTTTGCCAGCAACACAGCGATACAGTGGCTGGACATCCGCTTGCAGATGATTGGGGTTGCTGTGGTTACTGCTATTGCAGTAATTGCCATCATTCAGCACCAGAAGCAACTGGGAAATCCAGGTAAGCTACCAGGGATTGGTTTATGGCCACCTGTAGGCTGTGGCCCAGGGGTTCTTCCTCTACTAGACCAGAGCTGCATATCTTCCTATGCTGGGATAAGATCTAGAGCTTCTGCTCCCTGTCCCTTTTCAAGTCATCCACAGTGTAGTGCTTTAGCTCCTGTCCCTCCTCCTGTGTGTCCCTGTCCTCAGGTGATATCCCAGAATCCAGAATGATGGCTTCTCACTTGTTTCTTTGGCCTGCCACCAAGATTACGCTTCTTCCCTGCCAGTAACATTTTTGCTTATGCTTTTGTCCTCACAGGACTTGTGGGCCTTGCACTCTCATATGCCCTGTCTGTCACAAACCTGCTCTCAGGCCTTATTTCCACCTTCACTCTGACAGAGACGATGATGGTGAGTGTAGAGCGGACAGAGGAATACTCAACAGACGTCCCCACAGAGCCTCAGGATAAACTGGTCCAGGTAAAAGCTCACATATATTCTCAGGGGCTGACCTATCTTTTGGCTCTGTGCCCTGCACTTGCTTCCTGGGGAGATCACAGGGTTCCAGTGAATAGGTGGAAGACCCTCACTCACACAAACCACTTTGATCTCTCATCCTTTACCAGTACTTCCCTGCATGGGGATGAATCTCTGGCAGGAGTTGATGAAGGCTGGAATGACAGGAAGGGGTAGGACAGCAGAATGAGTGCTAGGTGCAAGCTGTGAGAGACAAACAAGCCTAGGAGCGTGCTGAAGTTGGAGCTGGCCTGTGCATTATGTCTGCTCAGGTGCCAGGCAACTGTCCAAAGGGATGATTGGGGCTTGGCCTCTGGGGAGGTGAAGCTGAAGATAACAGCAGGTCATAGTCATGCCCTTTCTCACCCAAGTATCCCTCTTAGGTTGCTGCTGACTGGCCAAGCCAGGGGCTTGTGGAATTCCATCAAGTGGTCCTGGCCTACCGAGAGGGCTTGCCTAATGCACTTGATGGTGTGAGCTTCACCATTTACCCTGGAGAGAAGGTGGGGATTGTGGGTCGCACAGGATCTGGAAAATCCACCCTTTTCTTGGCTCTGTTTCGCATGCTGGAGCTGAAATCAGGCCAGATTCTCCTGGATGGTGTTGACAGCCGGCTGGTGGGCTTGGAGGAGCTGAGGTATGGAGGGCAGAGCAGAGTGGAGGGTACTAAGCAGGGCCTCTAGGCTGAGAGCTTTCAGTGGTTAGATGCCAAAGGGAAGAATGAGGAGCAAAGAACTTACTGTCATGGCACCCTCTTGTCTGATTGTGGCACCTTCTTATGAGTTGCTCTGTTGCTTCTGAACAGCTGTGCTTAAGGAAATGAGTCTGAATATGTTACCCATGTCTCTGTGCCTCTAAGAAATGCAGCAAGCCAAGACACCCCACCCCAGATAAAAAAACCCAACTAAACAAGAAGCCTTTGCTTTTCAGCAGAACCCACTACATGAGCCCTCAGCTTTCCTTTGCTTGCAGATCTAGGCTGGCCATCATCCCTCAGGATCCATTTTTGTTCAGTGGCTCAATCCGAGAGAACCTGGACCCCCAAGGAAAACGGACAGATGCTGAACTCCACGAGGTGCTAGAGCAATGCCACCTGCTGGATGCTGTTACTCAGATGGGTGAGTCTGAACCCAGTAAGGAGCAGCTGGTGAGCCCTGGTACTGGGTGAGGGGAAAAGGCCTCAACTCAGTCAAGGAGCTGAAGAAAAGGAGCCAGATGGATACAGCAGTGAATTGGTTAGGTGAGGCCAGACTAGGACCAGTGTGGAAACAGGTCAGTGAGACTTGGTGGAATTCCCTGAGACTTAGTGGCAAGGGATTAGCAAGTGATGAATTGGCAGGATTCTGCTGATGAGACCAGGCCCCAGTGGATGTTAGAGCAGAACCTTAGAGAAAAGCCAGCCTCTAGTTCTAGGGAAGCATGGCATCTCTGCCAAGTGTTGCTTGCATCCAAACATAAAGGCTCTGGTTCCCAAGGCTTAGGCCTGAGCAGAACTGGGATTTTGAGTGCTACTGGGAAAACACCAGACTTGGGGATGCTACTTGAGACCCTGTGCAGAGTCTGGTGGGGTGACTGCTGAGTTTGACTCCTGCAGGTGGATTGGCCAGCGAGCTGGGAGAGAGGGGAAAGAGTCTGTCCGTGGGACAGAGACAGCTGATGTGTCTGGCAAGAGCACTCCTGACGCAGGCCAAGGTGAGTGTTCTGTCTCCATCAGAGCAAAGGGGAGGACAAGCTGCAGACAGCTGTGTGGGGACAGCAGAGCAGAGTGCTCCAGACTTGGGGTTCTGATGAGAACAGATGGCCTGTGCTATCTTCATGGGCTGTCTCTAGACAGGGTTTGGGGTCTGCCATGTGGTGTTTGGGAGCTGCCTTCACTCTCTGTCCCTGGCAGGTGCTGTGTATTGATGAGGCCACAGCCAGTGTGGATCAGAAGACAGACCAGCTGCTGCAGCAGACCATCCGCCAGCGCTTCGCTGACAAAACTGTTCTGACAATTGCTCACAGGTACAGAGGAAGCAACACTCTGTGTCTAAATTCATCCTAACACTCACAGGGAGCTGTGGCTGCACCTGCCATGCCTGGGCCTTGAGCTAAGCAGGGAGATCTCCACGATGAGGCTTTTCAAGTGCAAAAGGCTGGACCTTGCCTGTTTGCCTTTTCTGTTTGCTGGGAATGACTGGTTGTGAATGTGTTGTAGACAGAAATTGGGGGACAGCAAAGGGCCAAACACCACGTTGTGTGGCAGATGGCTCTTCCTGGGCACTGCCTGCTAGGACCAGAGAGTGAATTAGACCTCGTGGTTCTGCCAAATTAGGGCAAGGAGCGATGGAGAACTATCCTGCAGAGGGAGCATCCTGGAGACCGGGAGGAGCAGGTGTCTCTGGCTCAGTAGAGGGCACTCTAGGACAGCTGGCACGGAGAGCTGCGGCCAGTTTCTGGCCAGGGGAGACAGAACGCTGGGTAGCTCTGTTACCAAAACCCGATGCTGGTAAGCTAGACGCTGCCCAGGCAGGACAGGGCAACAGTGCTTGCCCCACAGCTGAGAGGTTTAGTGGAAGAGTAGGTGCAGTAGATGGTTGCAGGTGGAAGGAGGAGGACAAATCAAACGAGCAGGTGGCAGGGGCTTGTGTCCTGCTGCACAGAAGTGGAAGTGATGGGTGACATGCAGGGTGGGCTGGGCCTGGCAAGTGAATCCAGTGGGTCTTGTTAAATACATCGGATAGGAGAGAGGCAGCAGGTGTATGAAGGGAATGTGGTTCCTACACTAAGGATATTATATGTAGAGGAAATAGCACTATGAGCTGAGGTGGGTGTTTGGATTGGGTGGGAGGAGGCCACATCTGATGGAGGAGTAATTAAAGAGGGGAACCAACAGAAGGAGTGACAGCAGGTGAGGCAGCAAGACTGGGTTAAAGCTGGCTCCAGCCTCTCTTCCACTGGGATGAAGGGAGATGGGGGAGATCAGTAAGGAGGAAGAGGTGGTGGTAGGGTTGTTTAGTACCCCTGATTCTCCCATGTCATTCAGCTTTGGGTGAACCATTAGTTGGATGGGTGAAATCTGGGGTGGGAAGTGACTCAGTACTTGTCCCTTGCCCTTCCAGGTCATTTCAGGTGCTGCAGCCTGGCAGTCTTAGGGATGAATGTGTAACCAGAATCCTGAACTCCACAATGCTTTTTACCTGCTCAAAGCCTGTGCAGTGTCTTCCCTGTGACTTGCAGCTTTGTAGGGCTGTAGTTTTGCACTGAACAGTGCATGACTGTGCAAAGACACTCCTGCTGCCCTGTCTTCCCTCCCCAGGGCTAGAGATTGCTGCCCTGTTAGTAGTCTGGGAAGAAATGGGTGCATATGTGTACTGCAGGTGCTGTGGCTGGCAGTCTGCAACTACAAATGCACTAGTGGTGGCAGCATAAGCAAATATGCCAGACTGCTGGGGAATGGCAGCTGATGCCCAAGTTCATTTCTGCTGCCCTCAGGAGGTAGCAAGTGAGGAAACATAGGGGCAAACAGAAGCAACTCAGTAACTCCACTGTGGGAATGGAGACATCTTGTGCAACCCCAGAACCAGGTGTGCCCTGAGCTTCCCTTTCTGCTGCTGGTGCTCTGCCATGCCCAGCAACTGGAAGGCATCATTATTCTTTCCTAAGAGGTGATGAATTTCAGCAGTGTGCAGAGGCTCTCTGGAGCTGCACTGCAGAGTGCCTCTGAGTGCACAGGGCTCCACAGATCCTGATGCTGGGCATGTCTTAGGCTACTCCTGGGCAGCTGGGTAAGCAGTATCCAGGGCTTCTCCTCAGATCCATTAAAATGTGTCCTGGCATTTGCTGTCCACAGGCTGAACACTATCTTGGACTCAGACCGCGTGCTGGTGATGCAAGCTGGGAAAGTGGCAGAGCTGGATACACCCACCCACCTAAGCCAGAAAGATGGCTCCCTCTTCCAGCACCTCCTACACAGTGGGCAGTAGTGACCTCCTTCCTGGGCTGAGCCTAGGGAGCCCTCCTGGTTCTGTGCCTGGCTTTCCTCAGCCACCAGCCCTATCTCTGCAAGGCCAGGAGCTGCTGAGGTGAAGGAACAGGTTCTTGCCTGCAGACAGCGACTGTGTGTCCTCAGGGGTGGGAGCATGACACTGTAGCCTTTCCTTTATTATGGAAGATGGGGCCTAGTGCTTAGGGCCATGCATGGGATACTGCTCCCCTCCAGATCTCCCCTTTGACACTACATAGGGATTTTCTGCTCACTGAAGAATGAGTAACTCCTAGTCTGAGACTTAGTTTCACATGTGCAATTTAAAATAAAGTGGAAACATCCTTGTGAAATTCTGTTGTTCAGGTCCCTGTCCTCTTCCCCCCCACCTCCAGACACAGACTCTGGTGTGAGATACAAGAGTGGTGCCCTCTCTGCACAAAGACAACCCTACCTGCTCCCTACTGCTTTCAGAGAGTATTTACCTTTCCAAGCCCAAGTTTCACCCAGGAACTTTGCTGCTTTTCCTCCAGTTTTCAGTGGAGAAGGCATTCACCTAATGGGCCAGAATATGAAAGGCCTCTGAAGCCAGTTTATTTCAAGATCACTCTTCCAAGGGAAACTCTGTGTCCCTCCTGCCCTGCTCCCAGCTGCAGCAACCACAGCTGCTTTCAGATGTAAGATCAGACTGCTTTTCCCATTGGCACCCCTGGAACTCAGTCTCAGCTTTTCTCTTTCTCCCCAGTGCTCTTAAGACAACACCTAGCAGGTCCACACGTTTGCTATAGCTGAGGCAGGTTCTATTCCTTCCCCTGAGGCTGTGGGATTCATCTCCACCCCTGCAGCCAGAGCATGGGGCAAGACAACTCGTGTGCCACAATCTAGCTTTGTGTTCTTGAGGGAAGTGATGGGAGATACTTATGCAGAAAAAGGAGCTGACCAACCTAATCTAATTGGATCTGCTAAAAGCAAGAGGTTGGTGTCTACAGGTCCCTTGCAACCTAAATTATTTTATGATTCTCTGATACGCTGGTTTTGGGCTTGTATTTGTTTTATTTGATAAAGGTACATCATCCATCCATGGTTTAAAAAAATAATCTTTCTGATGAAGCCCCAGTGTCCTCTCCCATGTCTCCCTGCTGGCTGAGTGCTCAGTCCTCTGTCTGCTCTTTTCAGACCATCTTGAACCCAGCTCTGCAACCCTACAGGCCAGTAGTAGGGTTTAGGTTGCTAGGTTTTTTACCCTACTGCTTAGCCTGCCATGCCCATGAGGAGGCACAAAAACCCTTGCCCCTGGCAGAGAGACACTGATTGCTGTACACTGTGCCAGCACAGGTGGGAGCAGACCTAATGCAAAGGCTGAGTGACCTGGCCACCTACTGCCTCTTAGCCATGCTTTAGCAACATGGAGAAGGCAGTATCAAATCTGCTTCCTATGATCATCCCAGGTTTGGCAGCTTGTCCTCACATTCACTGTGGGGAGCTTAGCCTTTGTTGTATCAAAAAACACTCTGCTGGCTGATAGGAGGTTAGTACTAGCTGCCTGCCTTAGAGTGACTGGGAGAGGAAAGGAGGATCTGGATCTTGTAATGCTCCTGAACCAGCCACAGCACATTTCCAGCCTTGTCTATCTCCAGTTCCACCTGCAAGGGCATATGAGAAGGACCAGCTCAAGCCCAGAGGACCCCCAGAGGGGAGCAGGCCATGCTCCTCCTTGTCAGCAAATGGTGAAGGAGAAGTGCATGCTGGAGAGGGAAAGAAGCTTGGTCATTGTGGCCAGACCAGAAAGGACGGCTTGCTAAGTGGGGAGAGAAGACCCCTGGATCATCAGGAGGAAAGTACAGAATGTGTTTGTAACCCCAACTCTGACAGCAAGAGGAGGGGACATCACCCAGGGCATAAGGGCATGAGGAGACCCCAAATGATCTCCAAAGTCTCTTTTGAACTGGCTCACAAAACCACAAGGCCAGGGAGAAAGGGTGTTTTCTCACTCCCTAGGGACATGGCATCTGAAACAACAACCTCCAGAAACAGCTGGAGCCACCCCATTAAGTACTGGGGTAGGGAGGTCCATGCAACCACAACCATCCCAAAGGCCCTAGAAGTAACATCCCAAAGCAAGCAGAAACGATGACAGAGCCCCTTCCAGTAGTCACAGAGAAGAGTTACAAAGGGTCTGGCAGAATTTGGGCTTGCAAGAAGGCCATGCCCTTCTCAGCACTATCCATCCTGTTTTGGAGAGCTCTCATTGGATGATACCAGCACTGCATGGCGTGGGCTGCTGAAAGCAGCACATTGATGCTTCCCTGCAGGGCTGCTCAGCCACAGCCCTGCTTTCAGATGCCCTTGGGTGGCAGCTGCACTGGCCAGGTAGAAGACAGCTCAGACCCACGTGAGGCTACCACACTGATGCTTAACGCCCAGGGGTTTCGTTGATGCGTTCGCTGCTCCAGGAGCCCTTCCCTGCTGCCCAGGTTGTGCTGGCATGGCTCCCCAGGGTGCAGTTCAAGGGTTTTGCCAGCATGATGACCTGCCAGGACCCAGCAAGGAGTTCTTACAGCTCCGTTGTCTTCCTGGGCTCAATCAGGATGCTGTTGAGCATGCCCACCTGACACTCCTGGTCTTGGAGCTTCCTTGCAGCTTGAGAAGAGCTTTGGCACCAGTTTGACCTCTGACGGCCCCTCTGCCAGTTCCTCAGCATTAGCAGGACAGTGATGAGGACCAGGACCCCCGTCAGCACTCCAAACACTAGGACGGTCACCAGCTGGGCCTCACTGAGCCCTGAGTCCCTTTGGGTCACCACCTCCTTCACAGAGATTTTCAACAACCCTCCCCCTGGCTCTTTCTCGCTGTGGTTGGCCATACGCCACCCCGTGACCGCTGTCCTGACAGGTTCTGGCTGCGTCACCCCTGGCATCTCACTGGTGGTGCTTTTAACATCCCCACCGGTCTCATGGTTCACAGGGTGGTAGCGGGGAGCCCAGGTGGGCTCAGGGGTGTAGATCTCGCAGGTTTTGCCAGTGAAACGGTCAGGACACAAGCAGTCATAGTCATTGATGCGGTCGTAGCACTTTGCCCCGTTCTTGCAGGGCTGGCTGGCACAGTCGTTGATGTTGATGGTGCAGAAGCGCCCTTCGAAGCCCACCTGGCACTGGCAGGAGAAGCGGTTGATCCCGTCGTGGCAGGTGGCACCGTTGGCACAGGGACGCATCAGGCAGTCATCCACATCGTTCTCACAGAGAGCCCCCACGAAGCCAGCAAGGCAACGGCAGGTGAAGTTGCTGGCAAAGCCATTTTCATCTTGACACTGTCCCCCGTTCTTGCATGGAGACCTGCATGGAGAGAGCAAGGATGAGTCATGGATGTGGAGAGCAAGTAGCTGCCCCCACCCCGAGGAGGTGAACATACATAGATGCTTGCATGGCCAGTGGGTGCACTGTGTGTCTGGTAGTGTCTGGGGTAATGCATTCATACCTGGACAGCCAGGAGCTTACAGAGGGCTATGGGCACTCCTATGCCCCAGGACCTGCAGGGAGCAGGTGCCATCAACTTTTCCCTTTCTCTAAAAGGGAGATGGCCACATAAAAATTGCTAGGGATGGGGCCAGGAGTTTGGGGTGATTTCAGTGGGGTACTGCCAAGCTGCTGAAGGGCAGCTGTCTCAAGGAGATCAGGTGGGAGTTTCCTCCTCCCTGAGTGAGAGACTGTGGCACCTCCTCAAAGGCTGTGGCTGTGCATGGGCACAGCACCCACCAGGGAAGGCCTTCAGCCAAAGGATCTGAAGAGGAAATGTACCCTCCTGATGCTCCCCGAAGGCACAGTGACTGTCAGCTCATTACACTTAGAGCAGCAAAGAACAGGAATCTGTCCAGATTGCAACAGAGACCTTGCCCCAGCGGGACCATGCAGTGCACACAGCTAAACCAAAGCCAAAGATGGTTTTGGCTTAACTCCAGGAGAGGATGGAAATCCACAGATAATGAGCCAAGCTGGGCCACCACTTGGCAGCGTGTGACCCGAAGCTAATGCTGTCTGTTAATCTCACTGCCCTTGCATGTCTCACCCTGCCTTCTCACATGGCCCCATCTTCATCTCACAGTCCTTCCCGTGGAAGCCTTCTGGACACAGACAGGAATATTCCCCATCTCGATCGTAGATGCACTGAGCACCATTCTGGCATGGGGACTGGTGCTCGCAGATGTGTATGTCTAAGGGGAGAGAAAAAGGCAGGAATTAGTAAGAAAAGAAGGGTGACATGGCCAATTCAATTCCAGCCCAGCCCATCAAAACTAGTGGGGGTGGAGAAATGTCAGGAGCTTCTCCCACCTCTCCTCCAACAGGCACCTGCAGTGCCTATGTGATGCCTCCCACCTACAGTCTGCAAAATGCACAGGCTTAGGGGTGCAGAGAAAGCAAATCATCCTGCAAACCTGCACAACGTGAAGATGATGTGCATGCCATCTGGCTGGCCAGTGCAGACCCCATGTCACAGAGGAGCCTCTGAGGTCAGAGGAGGAGCATCCACTAGTCACCTGCTGAAGGCAGGAAGCCCCAGAAGAAGCAGGGGAAGTGCTGCCCAGAGCCCAGCCATGGCGTGGGAAAGGCAATGAGTTCATCTGCTTTGTTTCCTGAGGCTGGCTGGTGTTACAGCAGCTCTTGTCACCACGCAGCCAGGGAGCAGGTGCCAGTGGCCTGCATCTGCAGGAAGAGGATGGTCCCAGCTATGGCAGCCAGGCAATATCCCAACTCCTGGGTGGCCCAAGCAACATCACCTGAGAGGCTCCTGTGTACTCAGGCTCAGCCATCCATGCAGGATGTGCTGGGCTTCTGCCCCCAGCACCAGTAGGCTGGAATGTTCAGCTCATGACTCACCTTTGTCACAGAACTTGCCAGCCCAGCCAGCGTGACAGATGCACTGCCAAGGCTGGTGGCATGTCCCATGGAGACACCCTGGCATCCGCACGCACTCCTCGCAGTACTCGCCCTCCCAGCCTGGATCACACCTGTAGGAGGACAGGGCATGGCAGTGGATAAAACCTAAGCAGGTGCTGCAGAAAACCTGTCTGCTTGCCATGCAGGGTTCCCACAGATAGAGTGGTAGAGTGGCACTGGGAAACCCTCCCATAGCCCCCCATGAACCTGCTGTCTCCCTTCTCCAGAGGAGGTCAGTACTGGCATCTTGTCTTTCCAAGGAAGCAAACACATGGAGTGGGAGCAGACTCACGCTCTGCAGCCAGGAAGGGTGAGGGGGCAGAAACAGAGCTCAGCAGCTTCACTTTTAGTGCCCATGTCCCACTCCAGCCAACTGCTCTGCACACACCACAGCATTAGCTCAGCAATTACTGTGCTTCCCTCATTGTGCAGCCAGTCTGATGGGCAAGGAAAAGCCCCATCCTTAACCCTGAGCTCCTGAGGGAAAGGGATAAGAGGCCCTTGAGGCCCACGTTTCATTGCACCCCTTTGCATTATAGTGTGTGTCACCTGAAGTGCACCATAACCTTATAAGGGAAAGCAGTTAGGGGCAGTAGGGCTGGAGAGCCAAGGACAAGCCATACCTGCACTTCCCATCCTGGTCACAACAGCCGTGGGCAAGATTACAGCGCTCACTGCAGTCATCACCTACAAGGCAGGAGATGGGTGGAGTTGGGTTAAGCAGAGGCCACAGATGACTCCAGATCTGCCTGTGGCCCTGCTGGCTCACAGCTTTTCTTTCCTTTCTAAGTGCTCAGCATGCCCTTCCCCACAACTATAAGGTGGGAGACCTTCCTTTCAATGGCTCGTTGTCACATGAGAGGTGAGGATTTTGCAGTCACCCAAGCAGCAATAACACTGACTTTATTGAGAAGTGGGACCCTGCTTCAAAACTACCTGGTTTCTGATCATCTTCCCCAACCTCTCTCTCTGCTGCTTCCCTTAGACTTTGGGCCCTTCTGGGTAAGAAGGTGCATTAGGCAACCTGTGTGATAGAGCCTGACCCATCTAGAACCTTAGTCCCATGGTCATGCAGCAAGTATGGTGGGAAAGCTCAGGGCCAGGTACTGTGAGAAGCACAAGGAGACCAAGGATGGAAATGGAAAGAATGGCTCCTCTTCCAGGATGTCCCCATCCCTAGGGACAGCTATTAACATGGAGTGGTCTGGCTGGGGCCTCTGCCCTCCACCAGCACTCAGCCACCAGCACTGCCCCTTTGGCTCAGGGAATCAAGGCTAGGCACCACATGGGGCCCAGGTATCCAGTTCTGTTTATTTATTTAAAGGCCACAGAAGCTGTAACTGAGCCATGGCCTTGCCATGCCACTTATCCTCCTCTCTGTGCTGGCCTCCTTTCTGCAGCCAGGTGTCCTTTTTCATCTCCACCTTCCCCTCTCTCTCATCACTTGCTTGCACCTTAGCTCCTTAGGGAGCTGGCTCACCCTGGGTCCACAGGGAGTAGAGCTACAGCAAATCAGCAGGACAGGGGTTTCACCAGGAGCCCAGAATGATCCCAAGCCAGGCCCAGGAGATGAACACCCTTACCCAACTGAGTCCCTCCACCCCAGAGCAGGACAGGTTAAAGCCCTCATACCAAGAGCTGTGGTCAAGTTTTCCCCAAGCTGTGTGATGTGCTGCCTAGGAAGTGAGCGCAGGGAGAAATCCCCTGTGCACTCATTTTTGCTGCAGTGAGGCAGCAGGGCCCACTGTTCAGGATAAGAGCCTCCCAAAACAAGCCACCATGGAGCTGGAGCAGCATCCTGGCACTGCTCAGCCCAAGCATGGGTATCATTGCCTTTCTTATTCGTAACCATTTCTCTTTTGGGAATTCATTGCTTATCCAAGGCAGGGGGAAATCAAAATGATCTTTGAGAAGGGATTTTGTCTCATGGGATCCAGAATTAGCTGCTCAATTTGGGGATCTTCTTTCCCCCTTGCTCTGCCTCCCCGAACAGGCTCATCCACCCTAACTGAAAGAGACAGAGCAATGGGACCTCTAACTGACAGTGTGCTCAGATACTGCCACCTCATGGGCACCAGAGCGAGGATCTCTACGGCTACCACCAATGACCCCCCAAGTGCTGAATGACTGAGCAGCATTTTCTGGTCTTCTAGATCAGGCCAGCTCTATTTTGCATCGAAAACTGAGGTTTCAGTAATGCCAAGGACAGGTTTGGAAAGATGTACATACAAGAGTAAGATCCACCTCTAGAGACACTCACCTTGAGCAAGCTGGTGATGGGCCAAGAGGATCCAAACCAAGGACGTGAGCTGGAGACAGAAGCTCCTGAGCATGGTCAGTGTGGCCCCACCGAGATGAACACCTAAAGACAGAAGAAAAAGAGCAAGCTCAGAAAAATCCCCTGGCTTGGACTGCACTTTCACTTCACACATCCCTTCCCTCTCTGCTACCTTGGAGTTTTGACTTGAAACATCCAGTTTTGTACAGACTTGTCACCGCACTCCTCTGTCCTTCCAGGCTCCTTCCTCTAAGGCAACACTGGAGCACTGAGAATCAAAAAGCCTTTTAAAATGTGTGCACAGGAGAACTCAGTCCTGCAGATGTAATAGCTCACCCTGCTACACTGTATCTTGGAGGACCAGACCCTGCTAGCTGCTGTTAAGAGCGGAAGCCTCCAGAAATACCAGCCCAGCTGTGGGGACCTCAATCTCTCCTCTCTAGGAGTAAGGGACTTCAGCTTCATGTTAGGCAAGGTCCCTCCTGTGCATGTTTGAATGAATAAATGAGCTGAGTCTTTTTGCAGTGCCCAGGCTGCTTTTCAAGCCCTTCAGGAGGGCAGGGAGTCAAGGAAATCTTGCAGATGAGCAGGTGGTAAACAGCACCCCTATTTCATTTTCCAAGCAAGGGAGTGAAGTGATAGGTACTAGACCTATCTGCAGCCCCAGACAGGAAAGGCAAACACACACCTTTTGCTAGGTGCAGTCCTTTTCCTCAGCTGTCCTGCAGAGAGCCCTGTCAGCTCAGGGTTCCTGCACCCATTTATTTTTCTAACTGTCTCCTGCCCTCTTGAAGTAACATTAAATACTTTCCAAAACCGCTTTACTCCCTCCCAGCCTCCTGGGGCTGTTAAAGGCAGGAAATTCAATGGTGATATCATAAATATACTACTATAATGAGGTGGGATGGGTTAAACACTTCTGCTAAGAGAGTGGAGAAGGTATGGAGCAGACTCCATCCAACTGCGTGGGTGTGATGGACAGGGGCCATTACACTTTCAGCTTGATTCTAGCTTGTGAAGGTTGTGTTGGGTTGATAGTAGTGTGAAAAACTTCTCAGATGGGGACTCCAAAAGTACTCCATGTATCCACATACATTGGAAGAAGCCCTACTAAGGGCTTCTCCCTTCTCCTGCCTGGACCAGCCAAAACGGCCAGCAAAAGCAATGATGTTGTTCAAAGCAGCTCTCCAGCAAACAAATCATCACCAATAAGGGATGCATTTTTCGAGGGGCTACAGGATGTTACTGTCATTGCTCCAGACAAATCCTAACATGGACTGGTGCATCCTCCCTTCTCACGGTCCCCTTGTCACCATGCTCGCAGGATCCTCCTTTGCCTCCTGCCCCAAAACACTGGGCAGTGATGAGCAGCTGCTGCGTTACAGGGGAGGGTGAAGCATTTCCTATGAAACTTATAAAATAATATTGGGCTGAATAGTCAGTGTCCTGTTCCTTCAGGGCTATGAGAAGCTCAACCTTTGACCGCATGTCACTGCTAAAGTTGTTTCCCCCATGCCTCCCCAGTCTTCCCACTCGAGGTGCAGCCTCTCAGACCTCCTGATGCAGCCACCCCTGCTCTGCTCCCAGCTTCAACCCAGAGGCTGCCTCGGACCGCTGCAAAGCACTGGGGGCATCCTGGGGGACAGCTGGTGCCCAAGCGAGGTGTGAGTAGCGCCCAGGCAGGCCTGGCTTTGGGTCGCTGGGACATGGTCGACGGAGCTCCCTCTGCCTCCATCCTCCACTACCGCCTAGCCGGGTTGGGGTCCACCGGCCCCCCAGGGTCTGCGGGCTATTAGGGACGCCCCAGGAGCCTATTAATATCCCCCGCGGGGGCATTAGGGATCTCCATACGTTTGGAAGCTACGAAGGACAACCCCAGCAGGGGGACTACCAGGCTCTGGCTCTAGCCTGGAGGCTACCAGGGTCCCCTACGGGCTGGGCGTCCAGGGACAGGGCTGAGAACCCGGAGGAAGCCTCGCCGCTGCGTCTTGGCGCTCCTGCACCCTCGTTCCCGTCCCCCATCCCCTCCCCCGCAGCTTTGGAACCACCCTAAGCCCCCAGTGCCTTCAGAGATGCACGGCCACAGGGGTGCCCCTCTTCCCCCCCCACTCCCACGGCTGACCTGGAGGGGAGGCTCCACGGAGCCCCGCCCCGCCCGGGCCCCGCCGGTCCCCCCACCTCCCTGCAGCCGGGATGGCGGCGGTGCGGGGAAAGCCGGGCGGGGGTGTGCTGCCGGTGCCCAAGGAGCTCTGCCTCCCTCCCCTCCATCCCCGGTCCCCTGCTCACCTCGGCGACGCGGCGGGTCGTGGGGCTATCGCGGGGCGCGGCGGCGGGGGGCGGCCATGCCCGGCGCGGCGGCGGCGGCGGGGCTGGGGA